>JAPYZI010002153.1:0-25578 GCA_030523105.1 Ophioninae sp. A BG-2022a | reverse complement strand
TTTCGCATACCTGTATGTGCGCGTAGGACGAGGTGTTGTACCGAGGGTTGACCCAAATTGCACGGCGAACTGGCACCGGGCCAGTTCTCTATGTCTACCTACACACCCTCGAAAGCGAAAACCCGCCGCGCGCAAGAGGATCCTTACTTATATTTTTTACCGACCTCGACGTTTCCATTCAAGCCTCTCCAGCCCTCACCCCTGCGACAAACCGCCCCCCAGCCTCAGGCCGGATCGAGTGCGAGACCGATATCAATTTCAAAAGTCGATAGATTAATCGTTCCAACCCACCTCTCCCGCACATTCGTTTTCGCACATTCGTATACCGATCCTTCTGCCGTCTCGAACCCTTCGTATACACCGCATTTTCCTGCTTTCCTTCATTACTCGGATCAACGTGATTTGCCAATGAAAAAAAAAAAACGACGGTGAAATAAAATTATATTTTAAATAATCAATAGATCGAGTGCCAATAATTCGAGTACGAACTTTGGGCATTTGCTGGATTGACGAGGAAAAATAATTATCAGAATTCTGGGGCGTTTGGATTTTTGTATTTAACTAGACATCCGTATTAATCGATTGTTAACGGCGTACTCTCCGTTATTTGGACATCGCTGTTTCTTTAGAAACAAAAGTCGATTATAAAAATGATCGGATCGATAAAATTCGTAGAAGATAAATAAATAAATAGAATACATAAACAAACAAATAAATAAATGATCCGACAGATGAATAAACGAGTTAACAAATCAATAAACAATAATAAATTGCATTTTTTAAACAATCAATAAATCATAATCGACAATGAGAAAAAGGATAAATAAATAGAAACAATTCAAAAATACATCGTTTAAAAACAGTACAAATAATTAGTCTAGAAAGATTAGCTGCGTTATCATTAAGGCTTGATTATTGACATGAATCGTGTGCGCGATGCCTGTTCCCGCTTCTTTTCTACTCGTAAGCAAAGAATGGAATGGCCATGCACCCGGAGAGCAGTATAAAGAGGTAGGTCAGGTTGGCTCGATAATGCACGCGATGGTGCACGGGGATTGTGGCGTGGGTAAAGGGGAGAGGGCAGGGAGTACAACAATGGCCTAGAAGAATTGGGGCACCCTATATCCGGCCAGCGAATCCTAGAGACCTAGTTGATATTCTCCTTGCTGTTTACGTTCCTCTCGTTCCTTAACCACCCTTTGCTATCCTGACGAAAAAAAAGTAAAATACTTGCGCACGCGCACACGTGCGCTTTCTCTTCATCCTCTTTTCAACCCTCTCCAACTTTTATTTCACTAGTCTCCTGTCGACGCTGCCTGAAGACTGCAATCGGAAAAATGAGGAAAGAAATATTTTTAAAAAATGAGCTCGATTACTTTGCGCGCTGAAAAGCAGATATTAATTTTGGTTATCGAGCTACCTGTATGTGACCGAAAATAAATGTTGGATCGCACAACTTTTAAAAATGTTTAATAAATTTTATGAATTCGGTTTCATTAACCGTATTTAATTTGACGCAATGGTAATTGGAGAATCTCTTGTCATACTTTTACGGTCGTTTAAAACGATTTTTTATTTAATAAATGTATGGTTGTTTTCCGGTGAATCATGTACAGTCGATGTGTTAACGGATTTATGTAAAATAAAAATTATACACCCAAATTTTTAGCAGCCCAAGCATTTATTTATAGCCATGTGTAGGAGACTTGGCAAAAAAAAACATATTTTGTGGTTTTCAGTATATGAAATGATAGCTCGTTGGTTTACATTGTTTTTTTTTTTGACATAGAAATTATTTTAAACTTTTTAGAGCTCTATTAATTTTATTACGTGAAAAGTTGAACATTTGATGGATCTTTTGTTTTTATTTGATTTATTTCAGAGCCCCGAGTAATCCGGAAGTGGTCGAAATATCAATGTTCCGGTTTGCGATTCACAGAATAATCAAGGTAAATAAAAGCTTTACAAAAAGAAAACGTACATTTTGCGATTGTTTTACTTTGTAAAAAATTATTCTCTACTTATCAGCATATTACATGTAAGCTCATTTTTTTAAAATATATTTCTTTCCCATAAACTAATTATAACTTTTTAAAATTTTAATAGTTTTTGTTACACGAACATTTTTAAATTTCATGGATATTTACTTCTTTTTATTTTAATCATTTTTAAGTGGCTGAAATATTGATGTTCCCGTTTGCATCTCACAGAATAATTACGTTAAAAAAAAGGTTTAAAAAAAGAAAACGTTTATACGTTTTGCGAGTCTCGGTTACTCGATAATTATGTACTCGAAAGAAAAATACAAGAATAAAAAAAGAAACGTAATGGAGTAATCAATGATGTTTGGAGGAAAATCGTCGATGTGTCTGGTGTGAAAATACGAAGTGGGTACAGAGTGGCATTTATGCAAGGGCCTGAGGGGTGAGCCCTTCAGGGATAAATTTCCGATAGGTGGATGAAAATATTAGAAGGGCTTCAACGTAGCAATTTACACTTCGAGACGCGGAGGGTGGAATTCGCAATGGTGCATTATATCTTCTGTATATGAGGTGTGTCCTCGCATACACGAGGCTAAGTGCAGTCGCGTCGCTGGTCGGTACTTGTGCGAACCGAATAAAGTGCATGTCTGGGCGAAAGAGATCATTCAACTTGGCTCGTAACTGCTGATGGAGGAAATTGATTTTGTACAACAAATGATGATTTTTATGACGCGGTTTACTACAGGAATGTTTCTGTATAACGATTGCTCCCTTACTCAAAATAATGCAAAATTTAGCGTCTCAGCAACTTCTTTTAGACAAATTTATAAGAACAATGTATAAATTTTGATTTATGAATCAACTTGATTCGTTAATTTTATACGAATTTAATTAATCGATCCTGTTTTTTTCGCATTTATTTGATAACAACTTTATAATAGATTTTGAGCACGTCGTACATTTTTAATATCACGATTAGATAATTTATTATTAAATTAATACTTATGAACTACTACTTTACACTTTACTCAACGTTATGTGAGTTTTGGGGTTTCAATTTATTTATTTAAAGCGTAATAGTTATTCAGTGTAATAGTAGCTTTAATATTTTTGAAATATTTTTATTAGTTATGAATAATAATGACATTTTTTCTCGAAAAATTGAAAATAAATTTGCCAACTTTTCGTCATTACTAGAATTTACTTAGATACTTAGATTTTACCCAAGCTTTTTCGAAATCCATTTTTTAATTCGGTTTTTTTGTCGTCGTGGTATGCCAATTTCCTAATATCCAATATCGAAAAAGCATCATGTAAAAGATGACATTTTAAAAATGAACAGACCGCAAAATGTGGGTTCCCGTTAAATGGACCAGAGATCGTTTTACATCGCTGCCAAACATCTCGAATTTTTAATATCACATTTATCATTTTATTCATCGCGAAAGAAATGCACTCTGGAAAAACATGTTTTTGCCGAGTGAAAAAAAAAAAAATAAATGCGGTTTCTCAATTTATAATCAGCTCAACGAAGGACAATTTTTTTTTTCAAACTCAAGGATGGAGTTTGTGGAGTTGAGGTTGTGCTCGACGATTCTTATGATTAAATGAATGCTCATAATTGCTAGGCTGAAAACACTTTTCAAATAAAACAAAAGTCAGAGAGAGAGAGAGAGAGAGAGAGAGAAAGGAGGGGGCGAGAAAAAGGGAAAAAAAATTGGTACGAAATAAAACTTGAACGGAAACTTCGACGTTAGCCAGAGCCTGGCATAAAACTAACTTTCCCTATATAACTACAGCTTTCTTATTTCCTGGCAGAGAATGTGAATAGTTAATGTTTAGACGACGGAACAGGCCCGGGGGAAGGGAGTTTAAGGGAAATGGAGAGAAAAACGTGCGGGAGTATTTCCTCTCGGAGAAAAAGAGCGAGAGAGGGGGAGGAGGCGGGGGGGGGGGGGAGAAGAGAGAAAATCGTGAGTAACTTCTCGATTACTGAGTGCGCGCAGTAGGTCGCTTTTCTGCAGTAGATCCAGTCACGGGTAAACCGAGAGAGGTCCGGGAGTTTTCTTTTCTCGTTTGCACATCCGTATACTGCGACGGTGACTTTATACATTTCATCTTACGCGCCAAGAATATTTTACATTTTCCATGTATATGGAAAGTGGAGCAGAGGTAGAGAAAGAGAGGGCGGGCCGGTCAGACAAGACAAAAAAGGTCCCAAGTACTGCTCGCTATCGTAGTGGCTCGTTTGGAAAGTAATATCCCGCGAGGAAAAATTCTCCGAGTCTTTCGCGAATTTCTAATTTCCGTCGATTTTTTGATACTCACTCGATGAGATTTTTCATTAAACGTTTCATTTGTTTTACATGAAGTTTCAATTGATTCGTGGCCTTGAAGTTTTCACCGCTGAAAAACGACGAAGCATCGTTTATTGATTAATTGATTTATGTATTTATTTATTCATTATTTTTCTCATTTTTATTATTGCACAAACATTTTGTTTTGCAAATATAACTTGCCGGATCTTTCAATAGTTTTTGTCTATCGTTTCTATTATTCCAAGAATATTCCGGTCGCCAAAAAATGGCTTGTTGAATATTTAAAAATTTCCATTGTTTTTCGTTCTTTTTTTCGCGAACA
Organism: Ophioninae sp. A BG-2022a; assembly: GCA_030523105.1. Classification (NCBI taxonomy): domain Eukaryota; kingdom Metazoa; phylum Arthropoda; class Insecta; order Hymenoptera; family Ichneumonidae; species Ophioninae sp. A BG-2022a. The sequence goes on along the minus strand of JAPYZI010002153.1, from coordinate 20,956 downwards.
AAAAAATTGTTTTTCGCATTGAATCAACTGATGTTGCAACGATAGATTACCAACTGATCGAGGATTATTCGAAAATTTGTAACGTGAAATTCACGGGACGGAAAAAATAATTATTTCGTTGGGTTCCAACAAAGTGAGAATGTTTTTTTTCCAAATGGGCCGGATCACCAACAGTGATAAAGTAAATGGACATTTAATTACCGAATAAAAAATAAAAGATGCACGAGCTGAATTTGACACTTGGCCGAGCATGCGATTCGTTGGATTGGCTGGCATTCTTCCTACACATCCTAGACAGGTGGGACGTATTTGGCTGAGTGTAACGAGCCTAAGCTCCGAGCCTCCTAGATGTACATTCAGGAGTAATAAGGACATCGGGGCTTGCGAACGAACCAACGTGAGGTTGCCGAAAGCCGAATACACGCGCGAATGCTCGCACGCTCTGTTTAAGTTACCCGGCTCGTAACTTGGCTTAATTACACAGACCCTCACCGGCATAAACCTCGCGGACCTTCGTCTTCGTATTCGTTACGCGGTGAGGAAAATCGAGACCGTACATCCAACTCTCTGAACATTCTACATATATAAATAGTCGAGATTATTTGCTGGGGTGCGTTTCATGAAAAGGTTGGAGGAAATTGTAGGAGTGAGAGGACGGGCGGCGGAGGGGGGGGGGAGAAGCAGATTAAATGGTAGGACGTTGCTCATGTGCTATCGTGGTGGTTGGATGTCAGTAAATTGTTCAAGACCTTTGGAAAGGAGTCTCGTATTTTGGGAGAACCCAACACCGTCACACGGTATTCACATACGTGACAGAGGAAACGCAAGGGCTCTGGTTTTCTCCTGAGAATATTCGCGCACTTGTGGCGAGACCGGATCTTGGCAAAAGGAATACGCGATGGTAATACCGTGGTATTAGAGGATAAGAGGTATAAGCTTTTTTTTAACAACGCCACGTATACGTATGTTTGTATTTATTACAGGCAGAAACATTTGCACCCCTGTGGCTTTTAACGTATTGCCTTTTTCAATTGAAAGCTCTTTTTTGTTAGCCCCTAACCGCACTTTGTTGAATCAACCTATACGTATCGCATTCTTTGTCTCTGGTAATTGGAAAGTGGGGTAAATCGACGCTGATAATTACCTTGACTCGTCCTCGATATTAGGAAGATCGTGAAGTTTTCGTACTTAGGTTTTATTGTAAATCGTTCGTAGGTGAAATATTACTTTGCGAAATTTGTTATAAGGGGGCACACTTATTTTGGATTTAATTTTGCATTCCGATCGGTTTTCATGTATATTAGTCTTTCCTAGAGAATTCTTCAGTGAACTCCTTGTTCATACTTATTTATCAATTTTTTAAAATAAAATATATCTTTTTTGTACAATAAAATTTTTAAAGTGTTTAAGCACCAAATTTGTATAAACCATTTTTTTATGGTTGAGAATTGTCGTTCATGATTATTCTTTTTTATTATGTATTTTAAGTAAATTAGTTGACAATTATTTTGTTATAAAGAATAAATATATTAATAACTTAATTAATATGAATAACAAATAAATACATTTTATAACAAATAAATATTAGTAATCGTGTAATAAATAAAAATATATAATATTAATCGACAATGTTGTTTTTATCCTCAGAAATGAAGTTTAAAAAATGAATCGTTCTTTCGCGCATTTTTAACTTTCCTAGTGTTTTTGATATCCATTATTTTTTTACCAGTATACTTTGAAATTTGTAAAATTTGTAAAAAAATAAAGTTTGGAACACTATAAACGAATTACTTACGGGAGCATTGTCGCTGCTCGTCGCTTCCGTCGCCACAATCGTCGACGTTATTGCAGACTTTGTTGAGTGTGATGCATCGACCGTTTCCGCATTGGAACTCGCTCAGTTTGCAGCACAAAATACTACTGGCCATGAGGATGGAAGCGCACACTGTCCAACGCATGTCTGGAAAACAATTAAGAGACATTTCGTTTTTTTTTTCCTTCATATTTCAGTATTGTTTTTTTCAATTCCATTTCAATCAATTTTTGGTGAACGTGAAAAACTGTTTGTTCTGTGAAATTGAAAGCTCTTGTGGACACCTGTTTTTGAAGTGATGAAAAGTTGCAGAACTCGGCAAAAAAAAAAAAAAAATGGAGTTTGATTTGAAATTTACAACACGAAAAAGCAATGTTTATCGTGTATAAAAAAAATTTCCACTATATTTTGTATTCATTAGGTGTCTTAAAAATCATCACCGGTTGAGACTTTTTTTTCTGTCTAAAGTCTAATTGCTTCAAAAAAGTTTGCTGCAATTTACGAGGACTTTTGATTGACAAAGAACGTTATCGACTAAAAGTTCTCGAAGAACGACAATGAAAAGTTTATTTGGGTTTGTCAAGGAATAACGAACGTTAATTTGGTCGTAAAATCGATTTCACTTTGTTTCGTCTGTGCTTATCTGCTCGCGCCATCCAAGCCATCGTGTTGCAAAACGTACGCCGATGGCGACTCGTATTTCCGGACAATGAACAGTAGCCAGTCAACGTTAGACATTGATGAATGAACGGCTATTTGAATGTGGACGGGGAAATGGAAGTGAAATTTGATTGCATTTACGAGTCCACTTCAAGTAGTTCTACGAGGATGATGCATCTCCAAGTTTGTGCAACCTTGTCGCTTTTGATGATCGTTTTAGACTTCTAGTTGAGTAATGGCTGATCGTGAAAAAGCAATTCCGCATTTTTATTTCAATTATCGAATTAGCGAAGGAATACGACGACGAAGACGTTTGAAGAGGCATTTTCTTGGACTAGCAGGTAGTCATGTTACAGATTCAATTGAAGCTACCGGTCGCCAATCTTTGACGAATTTCCAGTTTGTTTGGATTCACGCAGGATAGTTTTTGATAGTATCTGCGATTGGTTATCCAACCGGCAGTTTCTAGGGTTTGATTGAACGCTAATTTGTCTTGGACTGTTAGAACACGTAGCAAAGCAGTTGGGTGGGTTCGATTCATCATCTACCCATGAGGAACTGCCGGCAATCTTCCGGGTACGGTTTTATATCGAATTAAGATAAGTCTCACTGCGAAACGGGGACGTTGCGTCCGCGGCGAAGCAGAGAGTCAGACGCGGCAACAGAGACATCGGGAAAAATCAATAATACTGTAGCAAGGGGTAGGAGAAGGGGATACGATGAAACAGTGTGTGCACGGGTTGGCTTATGCACACCATCGAAATTGGACCGGGTGACAAATGGAATCTAAATATTTCGCACCACCCACGGTAGTCGGGGATGCGCAACTGCGGTGATCATTGCCGACGAGAGGCGTTCACCCGAACTAATATTTCGATCGGTGACATGAGTTTTGTACAGTTTTTCTGTACCGTCGGGCAAAAGCAAATTAAAGCTGGATTCTACTTTGGAACTGTGAACATTTTTTTTTTGTTTAAGTTTTTCGAAAGTAAATATATTCAAGAATATTCTCTCAAAATAGTTCAGTTATCGCTGATTAAGCGAAAGTTAATTCTCTTGTGATTGTTCCTTTACAAAAACTTCGAAGGTTTAAATTTCTAAACTACTTTTTGGAGATTTGATGCACAAATTTCTAAAACTACTGAATCAGTTGTTATGAAGTTTTAATCAGTTATTCTTTATACCTATAGCAACTGACTGATCGAGAGTTATTTGAAACTCTGTTGTTATTTTTATTGGCAAAAAGTAGTAAAAAACCATACAGTTTCTTTCTTTTCCGCCGCCAGTTTGTTATTTCAGGATGTACATTGAAAATTCTACTTCAGTCGGTTGCTAGTGATACATTGAATCGAAAAATTGAAAACTTTTGTGTATTAGATGGACAATTTTTGAACTTTCAACACCAGTGCAGAATTACTGATCGAAGCATTTTATTCTAATGAAGTTTTCGTACGTTGAAAGTGCATAAAATATATAATAAATACTTTTTAAATATATTTCAAAAGTGCATTTATTAAGCCTAACAAACCCTACATCAATATCTTCATCTATAATCTAATAAAAAATTCACAAAAATATTTTAACAAGCTCTTTAGAAAATGGGATAAATATGTCGAAGTGGCAAGCGTGGGCTAGGGATTAGAGAATTGAAATCCTAAAATCCATTTGAATTGAAACTGGGAATTGGAAAAGTGAAACTATAAAACGTGAAACGACACGTGAACGATCATCATCAATAACGATATTAGATTTTTGCTGTTCCGGAATAAAGTCACGGTAGATTAGAGAAACCCGAAGTGCCTGGGGTAGCCAAGTCGGTGGTGTGAACTGAAAATTGCACCCAAAATGCTGGAATATTACATTACATATTCAGCGAAGTAATTCACGGTTTAGTGGAGGTAACCGCGTTCCCACGAGCCCGAATTTCTTTGATGGGACTCCACCGGAGTCGCTTTCACCAGTCCTGAGATTAAACCTACTTCAACTTGTCTAGGAAAAAAAAAATTGGCAACAGCGTCTTTGGTATTGCGCGTCTTCTGTTACCAGAAAATATGAAAGAATTCCATCAATCACTCCAGCACATACCAGCGCTTATTTTCCATGAAGAGATGATGAATTTGTCCAATAAAAATTTGGTAGATGATGGTTTATTGATAAATTCGAACTCAAAGTCTCGTTTATTTCTAATAACCTACAAATCTAGTCTTGCATAGTTTTATCCGTAATTGTTTAGACTTTTCACGAAGAATTATGTGTTATTCCGAAGGTTTATAAGTTTCTCGAATTTCATTTGTTAAAGCGTTTATATTCATAATTTTAAAAAATGCGCTCACATTTCCGGTTCGCGTTCAGTCGCCCCAAAGGGGTGCGCAAAGTTATCCGCAAAACGGGTCAACTGAGCGCACACCGAATTTTCTTAATTAATCCTTTGTTAGAAATAAAAGTGAAGGTTTTCCCTAAAGTTTCTTAATTCGATCATTAATTGAATAAATGGTTCACGTAACTAGCAGTACGGTTTTATGGTCCTAACTTTTATCAATCGAGCCCGACGATTCTCTAATTGTAAACTGCGCACACTTGGGCACAAACCTACTGTTGTATACGTTCACCAACATTCTCGTGATCACAATTAAATCTTATCCATTCCCAAGTTAACGAGGGCACGAAAAGTTGAATTCTTTGGGACGGCTCTTTCAACGACATCTGGTCAATGATACGAGCGAACCGAAAGTACCGATTCATCGGTGTTGAAGACAAAAGAAGAAAGCAAGTTGCTCATCGAGTGGACGTCGTGAAAGCCGTTTAGAGGACGATTAAGCGGTTGGCCATCCAAGTTCGAGCACATTGCTGTTTAACTTGGGAAATTGCCAGAGTCGCGGTTTCTCGGTGTGCCCATCATGGATGACATCGAGATTGCTAATGTATCGGTACGATCAATCCTACCGGGTATTCACCTGACACCGGCAATCCCCGTTTTCTTTTCAATTACTCCCCGTTTGCCAATTCGTTTGTGCGCAAAATGGCGACCGTTTCCTCGCGTTCTCCTATTTTTCTTTGTTTTCATTCGCAAATTATTTCGGCAATTTGCATTCGCCGGCGTAGCTTCGCCAAATGCGCATCGCATTGTCGCATCATGTTTCGTTGGTGTACCGGATGTTCGCTGTCGCTTGTTCAACATGCGAAGAATGGAAAGCGACGGTGCTTCGTGGATTGTACGGGTTTGTATTCGAGCCTGGAGGTGTAGTCGAGCGGTAAAGGAGGGAGGTGAGGCCGTTATCCTCGTATGGAATCCTTGAAGCGTATGAGGATATTACATTGGGTATTCAGTCGCTTAAGGGCCGCGCCACTCGGACGTTCACAAAAATGAGCCTTTTCCATGAATTTTTTCAATTCGCTTTCAATAGTTTTTCTTTTTGACTTCAATCGAATAGACGTTACTCCATATATGTTAAAGTCCATTCAATTATTATTATTTTTTAATTAAAAAGGATACTTCATCCGCATTAATGTTGGTCTTGTTGAAGGAAGTCGTTTCTTTTCATTTAGTTTAATTTACAAGCTTTCATTCAACTTGACTTTCTCAGTAAAATGGAAAATCGATTGGATCTACCAGATTACGCTGAACTCTGACATTTTTCAATACACCTGAGAAATAAAATTCGAATTGAATCAATTAAAAAAACAATACATAATAAACAAAGGCTGGTTTCAATTTTTGAATATTTGTTTACATGTAAGTGATTTCGAAAAAACGCTATATTATTTTTACCTAAAATATTTTCATTCAAGACGTTTTAGGACGTAATCTTAAAATAAAAGCTACGTTCCATCTTAGCTTTCCATTTTTTTTACATTTTTCTACCCTGAATTTAACGAATCCGACTATTATTATGCTTGAGTCGTTGTTTGAACCAGTTAATAAAAAGTGGCTTACGGGAAAACAGTCGATGAGATCCGGCAAGAAACGTGCTGCAAATCTGGCATTTTTGTAAATTATAATATAACTATTTTTATACATATTTTTGAACTTGTAGGGACTACACGCTATGAGAAAATGAAAAAAAAAAAAAAAACGATTTTTCACAGTCGTTTCAACGAGGTTTGTCTTCGTATAAAGAGACTAGTCAGGATATACATGGTCCGTTTTTGAGCTGTTGAAGATTTGGGGTTATCTTGTCGCGCTGGGTATATCCGTTTTTCCAGGCCTCTTGTACTTTTTCTTCAAAAATTCTGGCGAAACGTTGACAGCGAATCTGAGAACGTTCCACGTTCCTAAATCCTTCTCACGCGTGCGTTCCCCTTTGTCCCGAGACACCAAAGTGCCCTCTTGCTCGTGTCTACGACGACCGAGAACAAGCTAACTTCATCTTACGACGTCGTAGACGAGATTCCTTTCTCAAGCTTCTATTCGGAGCTTCGTATGATCGTGCGGAACATATCGCCTCCCGAGGAGCGACGCCTTATTGCAGGGACTACGAGACTCTATCCCGTTCGTCTCATCCTCCATCACTTTCGAGACAGCATCCTCCGATCCTTCGTGAACTCGAATGTGTCTTGAATTTTTTAAAACCCCTTCGTCTCGAAGAGCTCAACGGATTTTTCTTTCCAATTTTGCCTATCTCCGCTTCTTCGATAGTGATGAACGTTCAAGCCGAACTTTACGATCTTTCAAACGCTTATCTCGGCTTACGAACCCTCATTATTACGAATTTACGAACGCGCCAAGTTTCCGGAAGGCACGGGATAACTGAGGAAAACTGGAAGCTCATGGCTTCAGTTTTTCAAGCAGGATTTTTGAGCTCTGGGTTAAAAAGCGATTATTGTGATTTTCTTATGAGATTATGAATAACGATGCGGATATAGGATTTGTTAGGCTTAGCGAGTACACTCTTGAAATACATTTAACAAATATTTATTATATATTTTATGCACTTTTAACGTACGAAAACATCATTTAAATGCAATGCCTCGATTAGTAATTCTCCGCTCGGGTTGAACATTCAAAAATGGACGATCTAGTACACAAAAGTTTTGAATTTTTAGGTTCGATGTATCACTAGCAACCGACCGATCTACAATTTTTTATGTGCATCCAACAACAACAAAATGGCGGCGAAAAAAAGAAGAAAAAATATCACATGTTTTTTCAATGCTTGTTGCCAAAAAAGAATAGTAAAAATCCAAATTTTTATATAACTCCCGTTCAGTCAGTTGCTATAGGTTTATAGAATTAGAGTTAAAATTTCATAACAATCGGTTCGGTAGTTTCGGAAATTTTCGCCTCAAGCGACGTGAAAGAGGAGCTTACGCTTAATCAGCGATGCTTGCACGATTTTCAGAGAATGTTCTTGAATATATTTGCTTTCGAAAAATGTTGAAAAAACGCAATTCTCTGTGAAAATCGCGATCTGACGGTCACCCATCCAAGTACTGATCCTGGCCAACACCATTTGTCTCTCAATCTACAACTCTTGATATTCGATTTTTCATTTTCTCGAGTTTTCCATTACGTCTTTGATGCACGATTTCTGTTATAAATAATTTTCCAATTTATCTTCGTCCCACCGTCGACGTTATCGTGTCGATCGATTTCACTCCATCACAATTGCACTTGATATCGAGTGGGCCGATATTGGGGCGAGAAAATAGCGAGGGAAAAATTGCCCTCGAATTCAAACCGCATTTTCCTCGCAGATTGGTACACGACGCACTCTCCTGTATTACACGAATTCCGAATTCATGAGGTGCCTGTGATCGCGAGACTGGCAAGTCCCAACGGTGAAATTTGCTGTTTCGCGTTTGCAACTCCCGCCGTCCCACAGCGAGGTGATAAACATTTTTCAAAATTGTCTTCTGACGACCGGAAAATTCGATACTTATCCATCATTCATTGCCCATCACGCTGTTGAAAAAAAAGCACAAAAACTGAACGCGTACGAGAACCCCGATAATAATTTAAAATAAATTTTCACTCCTCCTTAATTTTAATAAAAAAAAGATTTTTATATCGCGAAAGTTTTTTTATCCTTTCGATATTTATTATTGAATTCTTGATAAACATTTAGCCTTGATTAACTCCCCATTTCACGGATGACATTCCTGCCTGGGACACCCTGTATATTGAGTTTTTGGATAATTATGGTTAACAAAAAGAGTTTCGGAGCTTACTGATTGAATTACAAAATTGATAAATCATTTTTTAGAACATTTGGAACAAATGCAAATAAATGTATTACAGATAGTAATATTTATTTATTACTAGAAACTTCATCAGACGTAATTCCACCTAATTCATTTTTTGTTTTTTCATTTTTCAACGTCGTCCACGACTAGACCTTCTTTTGCTCGTACCTCGAACCCCCCTCGCGTTAACATTCGATCGAACTCGATGATCCGGGTTCCCTGAAGCCGAAGGATTGACGAGACGTCGCTGTTGCACATTGAAATGAAAGGGTTGAGAATCGAGTGTACTGACTGAGTGCAGTTCAAAGCCTGCAGAACCTGTTCGGATCTCACAGAGACACTTTTCTGTCTCTTCTGAGGCACGAAGCAGAATGACGCTTCCGCATCATTGCTGAGAGAGATCCAGAGACAGAGGGAGCGCTATAACGCACAAAGGGGTGCGAGCTAAATTGCTCTTCTTCAAGTTCAAAGGCAGCTGCATCGAAAATTTCATGAGAAGTACATTTATTCTTCAGAGTCTCCCAGCCTTCGGCCATTTTATTTACCAATTTTTCAAATCTTCTGACTTCAACTTGAAATCAAATTGGTCACGTGAGCCAATAGTTCGAAAAGTTAGAAAAAAATTAACAAGAACAAACCGGAAGAAAAGTCATAAAAATCCACCAGAATCTTCGATCGAACGTTGAAAAAAATAGAAATGGAAAAGCGCGTCAGGCCAAATGTGAAAAGCTCTTGGGACATCGTGGATGAAGTGGAACTCCTCTTATCAGAGCGGATTCAGCCTGGATAATATCATTTCCCCGATAAACCGCAGTTAAAAGCTACGTCACGAAATTGCCCTCGCAAACGTTCGTATCGTGTATCGCGCCAACGAGCTTCAGCCCCAAAATGTTTCCATTTCTCCGAACGACGATGATTATTATCCTGTATTATACGTACGAATTTACCTCCGGGGTATTGGAAATTTGGAGCTTTCACGTTCGACCAATCAAGTGTTTCTCTCCGCCAGAGCTCATGGCGAGAAAACATCGAGGGAAGCAGAATCGATTTTATGTAACCAGGAAAAGATGAAACGGAAGAAATAATACGAAAGTAATAAACGTAAAAGCAAAATGCGAAACGCTGGAAACAGTAGAAAATGAGGTAGTTCTCGAGTCGAAAGGTTTCTCGCAATCTACGAACTTGAAAAGCTTTTTTTTTTTTAATAAAATAGTTACGCTGATTATTCCTCGCACTTTTTATGCTCAAAAGCAAAAGTTATTGAAAAGATGAAGCAATCAAACACAAAATAATCAAAAAACGATGAAATATACATTATCCAATAAAAATAAATTATTTAAAGAATCATTTTATCAAAATGTAATCCATTAGGTGATGAAATTTCGAGGCTAAAAAAATGATCTTCAATGAACATTTTACGTCTTTGCCGAAAATGGGTATCCAAAGACACGAAGCCGCGTGCTAAACCACCTTCTCACCAGTATCCACTTTCTTTTTTATTTGCTCTCTCACGCTAGTGAATTACGCTCTCACGACAGAATGAGAGTACAGTGACAGAGATTGTGTGTGCGCAGGAGGTAGAGAGAGCGGAGACAACCCCGCTGGTGAGAGAGCGGGGCGGGGGGAGGGGACGGTTGGGGCAAGAAGAGAAAGTAAATGGTGTAACAGGGCTAAGCTGGTTTATTTACCTGGTCGTGGGAAAGTGGGTACTTAAATTTTAAGCTTTCGACTGGCAGTGAGATTCAATTACCGTTTTACGTGCCGTAGAGAACATTAAAGTAGCACTATCAGGTTTCCCCTGCCCTTCCTCGTTCTCTCCGTCATATAGGCGCGCGAGTGCAAGCTTTAAGCGCTTAGCCCTTCGGTCCCATGAAAAATTCAGTTTTCAACGGAATATCTCCAACGAATATAATTCGGGGTAAACCGGAAGAATAAATTTCCGTAACCACGTTGATCGCGATCCCACCGGATTTTCGCGTGGACGAGCATTGGCGGGGACCAACGGTTCGTTGGATGACCGCTGCCTCAATCGGGGAAGCAAATCAGCCTTTGAAGGCCTTCATTTTTAAGATGAATTTTTCGTCAATTTTACACAGCCAACGCACACGAAGTTATCTCCAGTTTCCCCGTGCCCTCCTGCGAATGAGAATTATAAGAAAACGAGAGGACTTGATACAGCGAAGGGACGACACTCAAGGCCCAAGGAAAAGGGGAGTGTCCTCCCAAAGCTTCCAAGTACAGGCAACATTAACGATAAAAACTGAAAGTTTTCAGAGAAGTGGTAATGAAAAGATCGAACGATACTGCGCTCCGTTATCCAAGAATCTATACGCCAACGTTAAATTACCTTGGACGATGCAAAGTTTCTGAAGAGCGCGAAGAATCTTTTTTTTTTTTTACTTTTCGTTCGTACTTTCGCTCCTTTAACCGTAGCTGTGCAATTATTGCTCTTGAGAAAGTGCAACGATACAAGCTAACTTTAATCGAGGAGAGTTCCCTGGTTACCTCCAAGTTTCGTATGGTCGGTGAACTTTCAAGTGATTACGATTTATCGAATATCGTAGTCGATTTTGTTGGGATGGAAAAGGTGAACATCTCAACCCGAAAGTCCGAGCTTCAATTTCTATTCTTTCCCGTCCCTTTTCACGGTCCGGTACGAAACGCTCCGCGAAGCGGGAAGAGGAGCAACAGTACCAGAAGCTCCTTGGGGCGTGTTGGCTCGGCCACCGAGTCCCCTCGGTCCCAAATCGCTACGACTAGAACCAAGCCGCATTCAAATTCAAATGACATTCAAATTATAGGTCTTAACGGTTCCCATTATGCGAGAAACCTCCGCGACAATGGCATTGTCGTCGACTACCTCCTCCTCGTCCTCGTCCTCGAGAGCACCACCTGAAAGACCAAGTTTCAACTTTTCATCTCTCGTATTCGGGTCACATACTTTTTCAGGCATAAAAAGCTCGGATTCGACGCGACTTTACCCCAACATTTTTTTTTTGTCTCCACACTCCTTTATCCCCCACGTAACACTATTGTACATCGTAGTCCTCTTCCCCGCTTTGTTTTTTCTCTCTTTTCATCTTTTTGTTTTTCGTCGTTCTTACATCGCGAATTTTATATCCAGCGAGTTTTTTCGTACCCACGAGGGAATCGTAGATAGATTTTCAAGTCGTAAGTTTGATTCCACGGATGAGCTCGGGGAGTGGATTCGGAAAGGTTCACGCTGAAGTTTATCAAATGACGCGCAAGTGGGGTTAACTGAACTCGAATGGCGGATTATTGTTTGAGTTTCTTTTTTGTTCGTTTGTTTGTTTCTTGTTGCTTGGCGTTGCAAGTCCCGAGACTTTAACTACCCGTGAAAGTCCATTCAGGGAACGATCGTTCATCCACTTTCATGGCTCGTTACAACGCTTACCTGCCCCGGTGTGACCTACCAACGTTCCAAACGTCTTTTTGTCATTGAAGATTTACGTTGCGCTTCAGTTTCGATCTAAATAGCGCTACTGCTTTGCTCCGAAAGCACCCTTCCTTGATTACCAATTCATATTTGGGTTTATACTCCGCGGAATTTCAATGCCACAGGAGCTTTTAATTTTTTTCGGGAATATAAATTTTCAACGGTGAAATGGGTTCCTAAAGTCGAAATCGTTTGTTAAATTTAGAGGATTTTTGGAATGATTTTTTCATCAAATGAAATGTATTTTTTAAATACATTTGATTAGCTTGAGGAACTGGATTTCCGAAATAAAATTTATTTACTCAATACAAATGGTTTTCGATAATCAATTATCGTTGTACATCGAAATGAATTTCCAAAAAAAAAAAATCTTTTGCGCAATGGAATGGATTTGCAGAATGGAAATGATTAGCCTAATAAAATAGATTTTTTAAATTATTTTTATTCGCCGAGTGAAATAGATTTCCAAACTGAAATCCATTTGTTTATTGAGATAGATTTTTGGAAGAATTTTTATTTGTGCACCCTAAACAAAATGCAAAATCAAGTTTAATAGCCCAAGAAAATGCACGCCCGAATTAAATTTCTTTGTCCAATGAAATGGATTTAAAAAATAAAATGTTTGTCCAATAAATCGAGTTGAAAAAATAAATCAACCTGTCAAATAAAACTGATTTCAAAAACGAAATTTACCGATATGATCAATAAAATGCATTTCGGAAATAAAATTGTTGAAATAAAATGGATAATCCCGCAATGAAAATACGAGATCTAAACGCGAACTTTGTTTACGAGTTTTCGACGAGAGACTGACCATTTTCCGGTCTCCCGGACTACTCTTTTTCTAAAATGATAGTACCGATAAAATAGGAGAAACACGGAACTGGAGCGCAACGAGATAGCCAAGGGAAAAAAAACTTTGTCAGATTTTCTTTGTTTAGGCCAAAGAAGAAGATATCCTTCGTTGCGTCGCTTGTTTTTTTTTTTTTTATTCTCGTTTCCGTATTTCTGCCTCTTCACTGAAGCTGAGATTTATGAGCTTCTCGGGCGTATAACGCGAAAGAAACCCGAATTCCTTGGTTTTCTTGTCGGCGGGGTGTAGACCGAGGGGCGCTCGCGAGATCAACGGGGTAGCGAAAAGACTGCCATGTTTTCTTCACTCTCGACGAAAACAAAAGTATTTTGCGATGCTCCTGGCTCTGGGAGCCATTGTTGGCGTTCATCCTGAAAATGCACTTCGCTGGCGTCCAGGAAGTGCTCGAAAACCAAAACAATTTCTTTTTTAATTATCGATCGATCAGAAATAAACATGTCAAAAGTGGTAACGTTCCATTTACAATTCTTCAATGTACTTAACCTTCAAAGTACTTTTCGCTCTTCCGGGACACCCTGTATAAACTCGAGTACACGTACACGGCGCCGAGTCACAAATTTATAATGTCCAGAGTCTGCACCAGAGATTTCCTATATTTCGCCTCTCGAGCTTTTTCGTACTTTCCTGTGTGCACTTCGTATTTTGACGTGTCTCGTGCACTTCCTCGAAAATACGGAAAACCCTTTACCGCAAAAGAGGAAAAATACTACATATCGTGGAATTGAAAGACGCTTCGTGTCCGTTCTGTAATGGTAAGCAGCCAAATGGCTTCCCAGTCTACTTACTCACGATCGATTGCAAATATTTATTTTCAATATATTGGTAAACGTTTCGTTAAAAGTAGGATAGGGCGGAGCTAGTTGAACAATTTTTCACTTTAGCGGTTATAGCTCCTCAACGATGAGTGCTTATCACTTGTTATGCGTACTGATGGATTAATTATTTACCCTTTTGCAAAAGTGTCCATAGTGATTTATTTCTAACATGTCAAATTTATGAGCGACAACTGTTTAAACGCGGAAAGTCAAGTATGCTCAAGGTACCCCATAGGTTAGGTAAGTTGAGGTTTTGTTTCAAACGATAACCATGGGTTCATCGTTTGAAATAAAATTTCACTAGGCACTAGGAAAAAAAAATAAAACTAGGCATGAAATAAAATTTCGATTTGACAATCAAGTTTTTATTAGAAATCTTTTATTGACAAAAAAACAGAGCTTAAAGTAATCGTCTTTGAAAAATAAACTGAAAATAGAATGCTATTCGTAACAGTTATTTATTTAAAGAATCCTCTTGCCCATGTACTCAACCAGCCGCGCCCTAACCTGTCCCATTGAAAAGGGCGTAGAACTTCTGAAAAAATAAGCTTTTTTGGATCAGTAACTTTTGAATAAAACAAGGCTTTTACTGAATTTCTTTTTCCAATTTTCTTAGTCTTCTTTTATTTTATTTCGAGTATAATTAAAAATGATCTTCAATAGATTATCCATCAATAAACATTTTTGATTATACTAGAAATAAACTAAAATAAAGGGAGAAAAATCATTTAGAAAGCGACAAAACAAACAAAATGAAAACTGAACTAAAAAAATTGAGGACACGGATAATGAAAAAGAAATTGAAAAAAAACTGCAGTTATATTAATTTTCACAATCGTACGTAGTGCAGCGATTCTTTTTCCAAAGTTACTTGTTTTTCGTGGTAGGGAACAATGCATCAGAAAGAAATGGCAAAGTTCGTGAGTTTTCATCTCTCAGCCCGCGCGGCGCGCGTCATCGATTTTTACGGGTATAAAAAAGGCCTCGTTGAAATATTTCAAGGATCGAACTTTCCGACGGTTATTCCACCCATTTCGGAAGATTTCACACTCCCATGTGTGGCGAGGACAAACGGCATTTTCGACCGTTTCAACGATGAGAAAACTTTTTCATTACAAAAGTGACTTACCCGCGTACGATTGAAGGGAAAAAGGCAATTCGGTGAATAACGTTACGGGAAAATCTGTCTCTGAAAGAAGGTACTGAAGTTTGTGTCATTGTAGACCCAGCAGAATGATTTATTCGTTACTTTTTTCAATTTTTACATCGTCAATTGTTTTTTTTATTTTCATCGTTCGGCCACCCAGTTTTCCTTCGAAAAGATAAGGCGTGGAGGTGTAAGAATAAAAAAAAACCAATATATATCAAAAGTACGTATTTTCTATACGTTGGAAAAAAAAGATCTTTCCCGAACGTTTCATTAATGCTACGTGCTCTTTGTTTCTCTTTCGCCAAGCTTTTTTTATATCTTTTTTTGCCACTCTCTCGGTGGGAAACTTTTTCCACTTCTTTCTTTTACATTTGAGTACGAGATACGTGGAATTCTGATAATTGGAATGGTGTTTCCGCGGATAGTCGAAGGGAAAGAAAAGCTCGATCACCGAGGAGAAAAAGAAAACTTCGTTGAACCAAGTGGAGGTATCACGACTGGAGAGAGGAAGAGAGAGATTGAGAGAGAGAGAGCGATGAAAACAGAGAAAAGCCAGTAGAGGGATACGATCGATAATTAGTAGAAGCCTGAATCGAGTCAGGCTCGAATTTCTACGATACCTCCCTGATAAGGTATCGCAATTACTGCACGATATCGTAATCGACCAAAGTCGAAAAGCATCGAACCTTATCCTTTTGCATTTCTAATTGAAATGAAACTGTAATTCCAATGAAAACTGGCCTTACTTTTGGAGGAAAAAAATATATCGGTTGTCCCACAGGTGATGCGTTCATTCGGGGTGAAAAATAACTCTTGTCCCTTGCCTCGTTCTCTTTGGGTCTTTTTCGTTTCCCTTTTTCTTCTTGTACTCTCTCGCGGTTGAATGATTCTCTCGAAGGATAGTCGAGTCAAATGGGCCATGCTTCAACTCCCTAGACTCTTTTCCCCACCTACCAGAGTCCCTTCTAAGTCTGTACTACAAAATGTCCAGCGTATCAAATTCCTACCGTTCGCGTTGCGCTCTCCAACTTCCTCAGTCTCATCTCTTCGTTCTCCCTATCTCCGTCTTTGCCTCCCCTTTGTTTCCATCAAGATTCCAGCTCAGTCCTTCCTTTCCTCCTCCAACCTTTCCTCCACTATCCTCCGAGACACAAACCCCGCGAGGAAGCCATGTACGAATTTACCCATTGGAACCTCCAATGTGGACGTTTCCCTGCTCGTTCGACTGAACACGGAATCCTCCCTTGTCCGAGTGACCTGATGATCAGTGAACTGTTCAGGTAGGCGACCACCGATCGGGAAGAACTTCGAAGGAGCTTTCGAACCAAAAAAAGCTTCGAGATACTAAAGATACGAAAGGTTTTTCGGAAAGTGTTAAAACCTTTGTAACCATAACAATAATCGTGGAAAAACTAAATGAAAAAGTGTAAAAATATAAGTTTTCAATTAACAATTGATAGACGTTACATTTTTCATATAATTTTACGTAATTTGTTGATTCATCCAAGCAAAAGCCAAAACATGATTGTTCGCAATTGTGTTCACGCTGTTACCTCCGAGGGTGGATTAGAGGAGCAATTAGGCCGCGAACCTTTGTGTAATTGCAGCTATTAGGGTAACCGTTAGTGAGGGGTGGTTTTCGGGATAGAAGTACGAGACTGGTCGAAATCTGCGAATGAACATGTTTCCCAGGTCATTTGGAATTCACGGGGAATAATTTGGCAAAATTCAATCCGAGAACGAGCCCTCTAATGCGTACACATCGTGGCTGAAGTGCATTATACGCGTCCACGCTGTAGTTTTGCTCACGACACACGTCCTGTGTATTTTAGCGGCCAATGTTATCTATAAGCGCACCGTTGAATAAACTTCTCGCACGGGAATGCGAGACGATAGTCCTGGCTTTCTCGCACGTGGCGAAACAGTTTTGGGATTATCCCGATAGTGTATCCTGAAATATTGTGAATATACGTGCGCATTGCCATCCGCGCGAGACGTTCCGTTCTAAATCGGTCAAACGTCCCGCTCGACCGCCGTTTCAGAGCGCAATATTTTACCAATTTGGTAAATTTTCGGCAGTGGAACTCCCGTAAAAGCAGGAGACCAAACAAACGAACCCAAACGCACAAAACCAAACAAACAAACGAACTCAATCAAACACAAAAAATCGGCTCGATTCTCACAAGAGTTACACTTCCGAATATTGACCCCCAATTTTACCGGACGTGCTTTTTTAAATTTTTGACAAATTTTGATATTTTTTTGTAAACCCTGATTTATTTAAAATTTGTCTTTTTCCCGAATTTCCGTATATTATGAATTTCCGATTGTTTTCAAACTTTTGAATTTTCACAACATTTTTATCACAAGTTCCTTTAATGAAGTTTAATTTTTTTTCAAATTGATATTACTGGAATTTTGTACGTATCGATTTAACGATTCATTTATTTCCGCGATAATTTTTTGAAATCAATTTTCCTGTTTGTTTTTCTTTGGGGTTTCATTTTGCAGACGATGATGATCGATCAGCAGCGATAAAACGGCGATGAACAAAATGAAACGAAACAAAATTTGCACTTTAATTTGTAACTGTAAATAATTTCGGTAATGCTGAACGCTGTTCATAAACTAGTAGAAATATTGGTATTTTGTATCGTATTGGAATGCCTCGTATACCACGATGACCGGAAACAGCAATTCCGAGTCACGCAATAATTTCGGTTGGAGTATTTACAACGTGGTTAACGAGCTTCGAACAATTCGCATTTGAACCGAATACCAGTTAAACCTGTCAGGTAAAACCATCGAGCATACACACAGACAGACTTATACGTATACCCGTGCATCGTCGACAGTTTTGTCGGCTTTGAGAATCCTCGCGAGGATGAAGCACACTTACACAGATATCGGACTTCTTGTATAGCTCCTGCTTTGCCCAGTATTAATGGGCTTCCTCTCGGCTTAGACTCGAACAACGGAAAACCGATGACCCTCGTCCCATAATTCACGCGATTCCTTGGAGGGACCGGAAACGTTTTCTCGATTCCTTTTATCGTTTAAAAATATCCAGTCTCTGACTTATATCGCGGACAGAAAATTTTGCGGACTCGTTTCTTCCGTAGATTAAAGAAAAAACATATAATGTTCAACGTTTCAACGAACTATCCAACCAGAAACGATTCATCCTGTCGTCGGGTTTCAGGCACGAAAAATTAAATACCGAAGTTGCTGAAAGTTGTTTCGGAAAATTGACGAGGTAAATGTTGCTTCGTTCAAATGCAACGAAAATTCATTATTTTTGACTACTCGATTATTTTTCGATTTTAATTAACTGTGATAAAGTATTAAGAAAAATTTCGCATTTTTTCAAATGAAAATGGAATAATTAAAATAGAATGGATAATTTTTTTTAATAGAATTTATAAATATAATTTTTGTGAACTCATTTGTTTTCTCATAGACTAAAAAAGTGAATATTTCAACGATCGATTCAAGGAAAACCAATTATTGGGTCATGGTGTTTCAGACACGAAAAATGAAATTTTAAACTTGCTAAAAGTTATTTCTGAACATCGATGAGCTGAAAATTGCTTCTTTGGAATGTAACGAAAATTAATTTTTTTAGGGCTTGATTTTTTTTTATTTAGCTTTGGAAATAAAAAAAAAGGTTTCCCATATATATATTCTTGCTGGAGTTTGATGTCTTCAAAAGAAGGATTTGGATAACGATAAGTGTGACGAAAGGACCGACGAAGAAAAACGATCGTTGCCTTTGAACGAAGCCATAAAAATTGAAGGTATCATTACTTGGACGATAAGATACGATAAGATCGTTGCTTTTCGAAGCCGTAAAAATTGAAAGCATCATTACTTGGAAGATCAATGTGAGCGGCAGTTTTTTTGCATCGTCAAGAAGATTAGGGATTTTAGTTATTTTTTATGGACAACCGAGCGTATTCGGTAAATGACCCTTTTTGGCTATAAATACATTCATTTTATTACGTGATTATTTGTTACAGCAAAACTTTCATGAATTTATACAATTCATTTATACAAAAGGAAAACAATTTTTTGTAATTGAATGTGATTGCAAGAAAATATGCAAATAAAAGACGTGGCGAGAAAACAAAATATTGGGCTTGTCGTTGAAACGAAATTTATTAGTAAATGAAATAAAAAAAAAATAAGATTTAATAATAAGAAATTAATTTATGAAATTATATGCAATTTATACATGAATCCAGATCGACGTTTTTTTTCTCTGATCATGTGCATTTCAGATCTCGATAAAACTAACGTTAACAATAATTCACATTTTTTTTTTAATTCCAATTTATTTTCCTGCGTAAGATTAAAAAAAAATGTAATAATGGTGCACTGCTTTTCATTTTTCCTGCTGCTTTTTGGACCATCAATATTACCTCTTGACCCCACTCTCAAGTACGGGAGGTCTTTATGGGGAAGGGAGAGACGCTTCTCGAGGGAATTTTCTCTTTCGACGAGTTTTTGTCCGACCCCTTCGTCGCGGCGAAACCCTTGACCATTCAACGCGTCCAGACGCCCGTTTCCCTATTCACTTTCACCGAGCGAACGCACGTTTACCCTTGGCCATAGGAGGGTCGCGTTCACGCCCTCGCTGTTCCTTGGCCCGGCTGAAAAAGTTCCGCCGGAGTACGATGCGCCACTTTTGAGCGAAGAACCTTCTCTTTTCTTATGCCACTATCCATCTCTTCTCTTTAGCTGCGAAGGTCCGCCAAAAATAACAAAAAGAAAAAGATCAAGGCCCTTGGTGAGGACCAATGAAAATCCTATTGCAAGAAGAGGCAACTTGAGATATGAAGGTAGAGAAAACGATTTGCGTTGCAATTCTGACGTGATGATACCATGGCTATTTCGTTGAGTTGTAAAATATAGGAATTTAAAAAAGAAATCGTCGATCTTTTTTGCAAACTGTTGAAATTAATGATCATCAGTTCGAAAAAAATAGCAATCGGTAATGAACTTCAGGAAAAAGAGTAATAATAATATTGGTATGTTTAATAAATATTCGTTGTTTTTTTTTTTCGTAAAATTAATGCTTTATATAGAAATAATAACTCCGCAAGTTCACCCGGAGTTTCAAGTTTTTTTACGTTTCATTTTGAAATCTCGTTAATGAGTTAAGATTATCGCATGGCACGCCCCGCACTCGAATTCGGCCACGAAGTCTCGAATTTTCGGGCGAAGAATCGTGGCAGGACGATTGCCGAGCGCTGACCGTGGGCGCGTGTTTGTTTATATTCGTGTGGATTCGTTACGAGCGAAGCGTCGAGAAAAGACGCGCGTAGTTTCGTCCCAACGAAAACACACGCGTATACGTACGTGTGTCAACCGATACTCTCATACATATAAGTAGTATATACTTTTCGGGAAAACTATACGAGATATCGATATGAATCCAACGCTATTATTTACGTAAGGCAAAAACCTTTCCCAAGCGTACCCATTGAATCTCTACAGCATATAAGAAGCTCACCCTACGACCTTTTGAAATTTCGTGATTTTTGAGATTCCGGAAAAGTGGCCGGGGTAGTCGAACATTTTTTTTCTGTCTAAAAGTATTAAAAGGGTCTATTTAATCGAACATTTTTAGCTGATTACCAATATCAACGAATTTTCGTCGAAAGCTCTACACACAGCAAAAAATATCGTGATTTTAGAAGTTTTTTACAATTTTTTCATGGAAATTTTAGGTTTTCCGGGATATAAATGGTATATTCGTGTTCAGGGGATGAAGTTACATCGAAATGGACCAATAAAAAAAATATTAAAAATCCAAAATTTTTTTGTTTTTTTGGGCGAAAAAAGTTTCTTCACTAAATCACGGATAACTTCTTTTTCTTTGAGATTTGGCACTCCAATTTGCACTCAATCTCTTCGTTATGATTTTCTCTTCAAAATGCTTTTTTAATCATTAAAATCCAATGATTTTTCGATTTTTGGCAGAATTTCAAAGTTGGACCAT
>JAPYZI010002152.1:0-25579 GCA_030523105.1 Ophioninae sp. A BG-2022a | reverse complement strand
TTTTAGCGATTTTTCAAGTGGACTTTCCGGGAAAACTATGAGAGATATCGATACGAATCCAACGCCATTATCTAAGTTAGGCAAAATCCTTTTCCAAACCCCCCAATTGAATCCCCATAGCCTAGGATAAGGGCATCCGACGACCTTTTGAAATTTCGTGATTTTCAAGATTCCGGGAAAGTGGCCGGGGGAAGTCGAAAAAATTTTTTTTCTGATTTTAACCTCTTAAAAGGGTCTATTTAATCGGAAATTGTCCGCTGATTACGAAAATGCCCGAGTTTTTGCCGAAAGTACAAAATTAGGCTATGGAAATGCAAAAAAACCGCATCTAGAATATTTTTTCGACATTTTTCCGTAGAATTTGAGGGTTCAGGGCGAATTAAAAGGTGAATTCATGCTTAGAAGATAAAATTACATCGAAATTCACCAATATTGCCGCCACTGAGATAATCGTTGAATTGAACTTTCTTGACGGTCGATAAGATTTTGAGTTCTGGTGGTACATTTTTGTCACATTAATGTGAAAAATTGAGAAAACCAATTTCTCCGCTATTTCTTCATCAAAATAGATGAAACAAAGCTCACAACGTGTGCTTATCACCGTTTCGGAGGTTTATGCTTGGGAAATTTGTGAGATTGGAATGCGATGGATCGTAGCTCGTAATTTCTCCCCTGCTGACTACAATCTGCACAATTTTTTCAAAATGTTGACTCAATAAACGTAATTTCAAGCGTTTGAATAGTACGGGAGAAATTGGATTAAAAAATCGGAGCATCGGTACCGTTATTTTATTGAATTATTCATCGGAAAAATCGAAAATAATTCAAGCATGATTATTCTACGGAGAACTATATCGATATTCGAAGTTTCAAGAATTTCAGTGATTTTTGTCAAGTCGTAAAGTCATATTTCGAATTATCAAACCTGTACCCCACTGGTACCCCAGTCGATCTTTTGTCTCGTTTCACAGTGACGTTACTAATAATAGCTAAAGTGGGTTTGTTTGGGTTTGTTTGGGTTAGAAGAGAAACCAAACGAGCAGTTTGGAAACGGAACAGCTGAAATATCGGAGAAGTCAAAACATCTTGAAATTATTACCTTCTTTCCCTTCCATCTTTCTCTCTCTCTCTCTCTCTCTTTCGTTCGGAACCCCAACGAGACGAGAGTTCCGAGCTGCCGTGAAACTGGGTCACCGGTAATTACAGGAGTTATTCACTCAACTATGCAACCATTGGGGGTATACGCAAGACAGTCAAATGGGGAAGGAGAGAGAGAGAGAGAGAGCGAGAGAAATATTATAACACGGGACAAACTATGCAGCGGAAGATATAGTCACGGAGCAACGAGAGAAATCGAAGCAGGGGGTGGAATCCACCCCCTCGAGACTCCGCAGTATCCGCTGGGCTACCGATTCGAGATTTTCCCTTCTGCAGTTTCGCCTTTTCCGAACCTGGACTATTAGCTTTCCGTGTTCCTTCGGTATACGAAAACGATCGACTGATGAGCTTCGAATTAAAATTCACACTTACAAAAACCAAAAAAAATACGTGAAATTCGTCGAGCTGTTTCGTTCGAACGAGACGGGGAATCGAAAAGCTCGAAATTCGCTTACCAAGGAATTCATAATTGCTGAAGTTACGGAGGAAAAAAAGGGTTACGAGAAAAGCAAAAAAAAAAAAAAAAAGATCAGGTCGTCCCTTCGATTCGATAACGCATGAAATTTCCGAAGAAAACAAATCTTCGAATTGCTCTGTACACCTTCATCGTCTAAACGCCACTTTGCACAATCGAATTTACTATATCGGAGATTCAGCGATGAAAAGGATTGGCCAAGGGCTGGTTCCTTGGCTAAACCGTGAATGGGGTTTCGCGATGGTGAAAAAATAAAAAAAATGGAATATCCATTGGTCCCGGAGAATCGAATGAAGAAACGGATTCGCAGCTTCGAGGAGTGTCTCCCGATTTAGTTTCGAAATCCCCGACTAAACCCCCCGTCCTCCACCGAATGGAAAGAAAGATGAAAATGAGAAAGAAAAAGCAGAAATTTGCGCCGAAGATATTCATTATTCAAAGATATTCAGGACTGAAAAGCGTTCGGAGCGATGTATACCCGGGGATCTTGGGGACGACGAAGCTTTCTATAATAATGATAATAACATCCGAAAGAACGGGATAACGCGAGTTTTCAGTGTAAATTACTCGTCCAATTTCCGTATAAGACAAGCCCTCCGAACCTTTTCGTAGCCAGGGACGACTTTCCATATTTCGAAAATCTTAGGGACTCCGGGTGTCAGGAGTATCCGATAGAACCAGAATGCGAACGGATCGTTCTCGGTGCTAGAAACGATTGAATTAATCGTTGAGTACTACACGATGACGCGGAACTCTCAAGTTAGGGATTCCTAGTTGTAAAATTCCTAGTTGTATACGGCATTTCTCGAGGTATCCCTATATCAGGGAAACTGGAGAAATGCCGTTTACAACTAGGAATCCTCAATGCCGTTTTGGTATTTGGAAATGCCGTTTACTCAGGGAAGCACGATCAAGTTTTTCATAATTTCAGTTTATCGATCAATTTTAATAACAATAATAATAAATAAATAGGAAGATTATGAACCGCGATCTAAGCTTAGATCGTAGAGGTAACAAAGGTCCGAACGAATGAGCGATGGTGGGAGAGGATCGATGACGCCTGTATTCGTTAGCTAGCTCTTAGCCAGGCTTTCTAGCTCTAGGAAACTGTGCGCCATATTTGTCAAGTTATTGCGTCGAGGGTCGATACCCAGTGTCGTTTCATTCGCTTACTCTACCGTTGGATCAGGTACCGAACGGGACGTCGTTCGACGAGTTTGCCAGCGAAAAGAGACTACTACGTACGTCTATTGGCCATAGACGACGTTTCGCAACGAGGCAATTTCGGTTTGCCCAAAATTCATGAGTTTTTTTTCCGCCCCGTGCCTACCACCCCTTTGATAGCTTTTTTTTTTTTCGTTCGCCATCCGCGTTATCTCCGCGAGTGAGTAACGACGCGGGGTTCGGGAGACAAAAAACAGGTGAGATGGGTGGGCCGGTCGGGATGGGTGCTAGCAACGATCGCACAGCCGTCGTCGGACCCCCGAGAGGAACCGGAGAAGCACGGGGGAGGGGGAGGGCGATGGTTCGGGTTTGAGGGTTGGTAACGGTGAACCCTCCTCCCTCCACGCCTGGATCTATCTCATCCCGCTGTCCGTCTGTCTACTCGCGTCCCAACTGACTCGAACGGGGAACGCCAATTTCGAGAGCTGTCCCAGCTTCGAATGCGGCGCGTATCGCGTTCTCGTTGGACGGCATAACTCAATTTGGTCCGCGTTCTCCCGTGGGCAGCCCGCGAACGATGTCGCAGAATCCGGACACCCGGGAGATTGCCCGAACTTCCAGCTGGATGGAGTCGTCCAAGTAACGTCGCTTCGATTTTCCTTTTTCTTTGTTGTTGTTGTTGTTGTTTTTTTTTTATTTATTTTTTCGTTGTTCGTTTCGTTTTTGGCTGTCCGGAGTAGTATCCGACTCTAGTCTGATCCGGGGAATGAAATGTTGGTGGCGACAGACAGAAAGAACCCATTAGTGGTCTTATACACGGGTACGAACGCGGTGCCCTCCTCATCGGATAGCTATCCAGTTGTTGATACGTTTCTCCTCTTTTCTTCCCCACTCGTGAAAGTGGAAACTCTCGTATTCGGGGAGCCTCCAAAACACGGCCGATGATCAGACGAATATCGAAACCCAAACAGTCGTGCTCGGTTGAATTCTCTGTGATATCGTTATCACCGTTCGAACTTCGTCGAAGGTGAATCCATTTTGAATGTTTGGTGTGTTTAAAATGGAATCGAACCAGTCGAGCTCGGGATGATGCTTCTATCAACCCAATTAAGGAGTAGTCCGGCAATTACGCGGGATTTATCGTGCAGTGTCCATTTCGGTCATGTTTCAGAATTAATTTATTTTTTCAACTTTTTGTTCTTGACAGTGTGTTTGTGTTTTTTCTCCAGGGGATAAAATTACATCGAAATGAACCAATCGAATCAATATTAGTTTCAATTCTGAAATGGATTTTGTTTTTACTTTTCGTCTTTTCAATACCACTCAGTAATTTGACAGATCCGAAATCCAGTTTGAGCATGTTGGCTTTTCGACAAGCTTCGAAAACGAGCGATCAAACATCGTCAGATTCTTCGAAACGTATCAAAAGTCAATAATCCGAAGCTAATACAAGCGTGGATGAAAAGTTCATTTGATCGGGTCGAGGTATAAATCGAGAAGATGCTGATGAGGCTGATCGAAATTTGTGCATCAAAGCTCGTAGTCGTTTTCGTTGGAGGACTTGGCTCCTCAAAGGACGAAAAATATTCCGTCCAGGCGGCAAAGTAAGCGGAATTTGAGGGGCGGATTTGTGCGAAGTAATCGGAATAGCGAAGGCTGATTAAAAGTAGAAGGAATAAAGTATTAGGGGTAGAGTATTCCTAGAGCGAGAGAGAGAGAGAGTTAGCGAAAGAGCGAGCTCCGGTGTTGAAGGTATATTACAGTCCGAGTGAGCACCAACCCTGTTGGAGGTTCGCGAGGTGGCAGAGGTCAGTGCTGTCGGGAAGAGTTATCGGTGGGAGCTTTCCAGCCACTCTCATTCTTCTCATACCCCTCTTCGGCTACAATAGGGAGAAAGCCTTCTCTCTCATCGTGAATACGAATGAGGTCTACCGGTCGATAGAGGCCCGGAGTCTCTAATTGAGAAAGTTCGTCGTCTCTTTTCCTCTCTCGCATGGAGAAGCGTTCTTCCTCGTTCCACGGATTTTCTCTGTACAAGAGGAAGAACCGCGATGATCGTGCAGCAAGGATTTCGTTGCCGCGTTGAGCCTTTCCCCCCTCCTGCCCCTCTTCCTGACCCTCGGCAGCTGAAACCTCTTCTTCGCGATGTCACCGTGTTTCCGGTTTGCTACGGATACTCCTTTCCAACCACATCCAACCTCCGAACCGAACCCGCCGCGCGATCGAGGCTCCTACACTATCGGCTAATCTTCGATAGCGATGACTCGCGATGTGGATATTCCATGGTATATCCGGGCTTATCCGATCACCGGCTGGTGATACACGCTCCTAGGGGAGATACGGGAACTAACTCGGGAACGTCTCGTCGAGAGAATGTGGCGAAATCGTACGTGTGATACGGTACTAATGAAGGCGACCGGCCAATGGATGGTAGGAGATTGGGGGAGGTCGGGGGTCGGAGGTTCGAGGTACACCACCTGTTCTCGAAATGTGCGTCCGTCAGTGGTAAATTCGTGGAGGACGAAGGCGAAATGTGATCCGGTCTGAAAGGATCGCGATATTCGGATCAGGATCGTAAATCCTTGATGACCTTGATTAAGGGAATCGATCGCTTTCGACTGATTGGATCTCCAGGCTTGGGGCTAGCTGCAACTCCGGAAATTAAGTCGGTCGATCAGCCCACTGCGCTCTCTCTCTCTCTCTCTCTCTCTCTCTCTCTTTCTATTTATCCGTCTATTGGAGTCTATATTTGTCTCTCTCTCTCTCTCTTTCTCTGTGTGTCTCTTTCACTGACTTTCAGTCTTCATCTACCTATCCGGATCTCAATCGAAGATTGATCTCGACCCGAGTTCACGACCCGATAAATTCACCAATCCTGACTTTATACGGAATTACAAACTATTTACGATCAATACCGGATACGAAACTATCGTTTTTTTCAGTCAACGAACGAATCGAGAGCTTCCCTCGCGATTATTATGGGAAATGAGAAAATTCGACGCGGTCGAAGATTTTCACGGTTTTTTTTTTCACGGAGATGTCACGTCGGAGGGTGATAAAGCGGCGATCTTTTATTCAGGAAAAAAAGATGGATATTGTGAAAAAAAAATTAAAAAATGTGGTTTTCCCTTTGTTCCTGGGAAACAGTTTTTTTTTTTACGTAAATAGCGAAGATTTTTATTTTTTTTTTTTACATTTATGAGTTCAGTTTAGTCATATTCTCTTCGATATTTTTTTTCTCTTCGAAACGCCGCGAGGTTCGTTGAGCTTTGATCGTTTTTCGATGTTTCCGAAAATTTGGAATAACGACCATTTCTAACGTAATTTCTCTAAACCTCCTCCGTCAAAATGACGTCGATCACAGGGAATATCTTTGAGAATTCCGCCGAGAAAAAAAACAATATATTCGGCTTTAAGTTCGAAATAGAAAATTGTAAAAAAAAAAAAGAAAATGGAAACTCACCAGTCGGACGCATAAAATACTGGGAATAGAGGAGTACGAGTATAATCGTCGAATCCATGACCCTTTTAGCTTCTCCACGTTTCTTCAGGTCTTCGACATCATTGGCCTAGTCGAGTGTTTCCGAAATACACGACCCAGAAATTTCCAGCCTGCGAAAGAATTTTCATTAATTTGTAATTTCATTTTAATCGTGAAAAGAGAATTTATGAATGACCTTTTTATTATTGGAAGGTCGATCGATGAAAAGTGACAAATGAGATCCGTATTTTCCGTGGGTCTAGGACTCGGGCTATGAATCGCATCTTATCGTACCTTTTATTCATAAAAGACAGAGCTATTAAAATACGTTCGCGTCAATCGCGGAGTTAATTCGTGGAAAATGCATTTTCCACGAGATGATCGAATTGTTCGGTCGGTGGGGTCGATCCAACGGGAATCGGAGTTTCCGCGAGTGTAGTTGAAGCGGGCGCAGGTAAAATCCGGTCTATCCAAATGGATTTGGCCGAAGGGCGAGTACAATACCAAATATAGAGAAACCCAACAAACGAGGTATACGGAACCCAACCCGTATCTACGCGCAGGCTGTACGAATAATCCTCAATTAATTGGAACGCTCATTTGTTAATTCTCGATGGAAATTCGAATTAAAGCCCTCGTCTGTATCGTTGAATCGCGTTGATGGTCGAAGGGGCAGGAGGGTCGGAGGTTGGTGAAGTTCCGCTTCAGGAAACGCTTTTCCAACAACGCGGCGAAGGTAAAAGGGAGCCCCGACTAGGATAAGCGGCAAATTCCATTAGCCCGGAATTAACAACGCGCCCTCCACTCAATCTCATCCTTCGTTCCTCCCTGTGACCTCCTAGCGCGTACACCAGACGACTCAACCTCCGAAGTTTCCTTTTTTTAGCCACCGTCGGCTGGCCCTTTTGTCTGCATCTAAAAATACGGAGAGCAAGCTGTGCTCTGATAAAAAAAGCTCTTCGACAGCCCCCGGTCTTCACATCTGACGACCCGAACCCAAACAACTTTACCCAAACAAGTTTCGAAGCTTGACCGCCAGTTTTCGCGTGCTTCGGGATGCACGCGATACTCCTTTTATTCTTCGCGAAGAATCGGGGTCTTGTTTTTCGTCTTCCCGAGGGAAGAAGAAAAGAGAAAAAGAGAAAAAACTTATCAACCCGTCACCCCTTACGAGGTAACTTTCTTCCCTTCGCTCTTCGATAAAGCGATCTTTTTTGCTTTTTTCCCTCAAAATGATTTCTCCCTCGTTTCGTCTTGCTCCGGTTTACCCGCGAGAGGGATATCTTCGGCTCGGATTACCGTTCGTCACGATGAATAATACGATTCCCTTGTTTTTCACATTATTAGCGTCCCTTGGTCCTGAACAGCTCGGCGAAAGGATATTTTCAT
Organism: Ophioninae sp. A BG-2022a; assembly: GCA_030523105.1. NCBI lineage: Eukaryota > Metazoa > Arthropoda > Insecta > Hymenoptera > Ichneumonidae > Ophioninae sp. A BG-2022a. Next base: position 17,912 of record JAPYZI010002152.1, on the reverse strand, counting down.
TTTTGAAGTATTTTAGAATTTACGATCCGTTGAACGGGAGCGTTCGTACACGGGAAAACCGGTCGGTCAAACTTCAAATTCGTTTTTCCGGAAATGACGTTTCGCGGAGCGTCCCACGCTTCCCACGTTTTCAACGGATCAACCGAATCGCGCGAAATATCGGGCTTTCCAAAGGAAAATCAATTTGCGAGGCCATCGGGAAGCGATCATTGTCAAAAACTGATTTGAAAATATCTTTACCGTTCATTCAAGCTTGAACGAACGGGCAAAATAATTCGTGTTTTTTTTTCAAACGGCTATCATTTTGTTTTCCAAAAGTTAAAAGAAAAACAGAAGGCATCGAAGCCTCCCAAATTTGGTTTAGTTTAATCATTTTCAACGCGTTTTTTATTCGGATGAACCGCTAGCTGCCACGAGCACTTTTTCATTTGCAACTCAGCACCTCGCGCAGACCAGTGGGCTCTTTATTGCACTTTTTTATTTCACCGGACACGAAGCCGCCATTTTGGTTTTTTTTTTTTTTAAACAAACAAATCGTAATATCCTTTCCACCGGTGATAAAATAAGATACCCTAATCGCCATTTCCAAAAGTCTTTATTTAATATATAAAAAAAATTCCGGAAGTTGGTGCATTTTTCATGGTTCTAAAAGGTGGTCTTAATGGGTTCGACGGCTCGCTAGCGCTTGTCGTAAAACACTCCAGAGAGGAGGGTGGTAAACGGAACCACAGCGAAGTAGGAACGGCTCGATTGGACCAACCTTTTTTCACCGCGTGCTCGTTCGCTGATACAAAGGTGGAGGTGCATCAACAACGTAGTGGAAACGCGGAAACGGAATTCGCGTGGACACCGGGTGAACATCGACCTGTCGCGCGAAACCTATAAAACCGAGAATCGAATAAAGAGAACAAGGCGAATTTGTTTCGCCGACCGTACGACAAAACGACTCCTCGTATACGTTGGCGCAAGCCCGTTACTTTCTCAGAGATTTTTCAACCAATTTACTTCCGCTTGGATTATGTTCGTTTTTTTTATTGCTCGTTTTCAACGACGAGCTTGAAAAATTTGTAAAAAAGGTAAATCGTAACTGAGGGATCGGTGAGTCACGATCCTTCGGCTGATGTGGCTTAATTCGATTCTACTGACCTGTGGAATTACCCCATTCGAGGAATAGGTCCAATCAGTGATCACTCCGCACCGTCATTAGCGTTAAATTCGTTTATTGTTTCGAAAAATTTGTTTCATTTTTGTCACACGTTGATTCAATCGAAATTGAACTCGTTTGAACTTTACGTTACAACACGAAACATTCAGGGAAGCAACGATTCCTCGCTCTTCGAAACTAGCTCGACACCGGAAACTCGAATGTCTCCAGCGGATATGATTATCTTTCTTTTTTTTTTTGGTCTGTACGATGTCGGATGAAGCATTCCACCCCGAACTGAGCGGTGAATCGAACGAAACCTTAAAAATAGGATTGGCAATGTTCCCTCGGGTTTGGTTGCTCCACCAGCTCTCAAACGGATTAAGTAATTAACGAGAATTTACTCCGGACACATCGGAACCATCCAAACGTCACTACCGGTGAAACGAAAAAAAGAAAGAAGAAGAAAAAAGAACGTTTGCCCTTTCGCGCCCGTAAATTTTCATTAAAATTGCAGTCCGCGTGAAAATGATATTCCAGGCCGGGCTCATTCGGGACTCAGCCGACCAAGATTTACGATGACCGCGAACAGCCGGTTGGTCCGGATAGCTCGGGAGGGTTCGTACTTTTCGGGGCTTCGTAGATTCGAGATTTTACCTTCGTACAAATACGGAGATCAAATAGCGTAGCCACCGAGGATCCGGGGGATGTGTGTAACACGCGTGTACAGGGGCTACAGAAATATGAAAGCTTGGCGGAACGTCGTTTGCTGAACCGCGAAGGGTATTAGGTAGAAGCCAAGGTAATCTTGGTCGTGGTATCGCGTTTCCAAGCGGCGCTCCGTTATTTAACGTTAGCAACCCCCGTCCAAGCCCCGGCGCAACCAAGCCCATTCTCTCCCGAGCTTTCAGAGTTGAACCGGTCGGGTGTGTCGGTGAGAGCGGTTCGCGCGGAGTGCTTTTACATCGATGCGGTGATTTATCGCCCGGCAGCCATAAATTATCGATGCGCGATGTATCGAACGAATAAACGAGTAGGGGCGGGAGTAGGAACGAGGAGAGGGACGAAGGAACGCCGAAAAAAGAGGAAACGGAAGAGGGGGATGGATGGAGCGAGGGATGAAAAAGGCCCGGGGCTTGGAGAACAAGTTCCTAGGTGTATTTAGCCACTTCCGGTGTCCCAAAGGACTCCGGTGCAATATCGGAATGGCTCGAGGTACGAGTTTGGCTTTTCGGGGGTGCCTCGAGTGGGAGCTCGAAAAAGTCTTGTTTGTTCGAGTCTCCGAGAGTATTTGTGTTTACCATCACTGGGGAAACGGTTTGAAAAATTATTTGACCGGACCTCGTTCGAGGGATGAAAAGTTTTGGCTTTTCATTCCCCAACGAGGAGGGTACTCGTGGAACGAAAAGAACGAGAAACCGGAGCAAACGAAAGGAAGGTATTTTCGTTGCTGTTGTTGTTGTTGTTGTTGTTGGTAGTTGGGACTTCCGCCGTAACAAGTTTTGTAATGGCCGCGAATCAGGCGCGGGTTCATCCGGAACAACGGAAATGAACGTTTCGTACCCGATGAAACAATCGATCAATTTCTCGATCCTGGAACGAACCAACGATCAAGTTGGCACCGTTTCGACAACTCGCGTACGCGTTTGTTACGCTCAAAGTTTACTCGAACCGAGATTGCGCCGGATCGAGACCGCACCGGGACGACGAGACCGAAGCAACTCCTGAACGACGCGATGACCGGACAAACTTTTAACGATCCCGATTCTCCCTCGCTCCATCGATCCATCTCTGGGCTATTCTTGGTCTCGCGGACGAGCTTTCTTACCCCCAATCGGAAAGCAGTCACCGACTTCAGGCTCGCGGTTATCGTTCGCTCCGGGCTAAAGTCGAATCGTCATCAAACGGATGCGCGTTGGACCACCGTCGAAGCGGTCCCGCGCTTCCCTTCCGCGTTTCTTCCATTCGTGAGATAACGAATCTTCCAGCAACGAGGAATTTTTGCATCGGCCGAATCGACGAATGTGCACCGATCCTTTTGAAAATGCAAAACAGGATTCCAGAGTTTATTTCAGTCGCTCGAACCAGCTCCAACTTCGGGTTTTAGATTAGCGAGTGTTCACGGCGATTCACGCTCGAATAATTTTCAACTTTTCGGACGCGACGTGATCCGTAAGACAAGAGAAGGCGTTGACAAAAGCAATTTGTACGGGCGTTGATGAGAAACAAAGAAGAAGGAAAGATCGATGTTGGTAGGTGCAGCGAGATGGAAATTTCGGTACGGGGGTGCGTGTAATATTACGTGCGAAGTTGATGCTCCGGTAGCGAAGATACGACTGGTGGGTAACCTCTTCGAACGAGCGATAAGGAAAGAGCGTGTCCTCTTTTTATTCTCCCTCGTCTCGTTCCTTTAACACCCATCGAGAGGAAGGGTGCGGCGTTCCCAGGGGCTATGAATTCCAGCAGCCCTCGGGCTGGCTTCTCAAGTACGAGACTTGTCATTGGCCGTTATCAGGTTGGCGATAAAACTCCCTCAAGTCTGTTCTCCCTCGCGCGATTCTCGATTCCGGTGGTGGCCTTGTGCCCTGATGTTGCCCCCTGAGGATGTCTTCTCGCCCTAATATTACCTCTAACGCGACTTTGACGGGGCCAACGTGACTGGAAGCCCTGAATCTTTCATTGCTGTATCGTTTAGCTCTCGAGGCTTCCAGTGACGAATGCGTGTGACGATGAAACGGAAACTCGCCGAGGGTGTGTCTCGAGGGGTACTCCGCGAATCCCTAACACCGGCAACGCTTGCCTTTCCGTTTACGATCGTCTAGCCTCGCAATTTCGCTTCTACGGATGACGCAGTTCTACGTTCCGAAACCTCTCGGCTTTCTCTCCGCGGTTCTAACGTTGCGTAACTCTACGGCTGTCACGGAGGTATCCGCCAAGGATCACGGCCCACCCTCGTGCCCCCCGGAGGATCGAGCTTTCGATTAGCCATACGGCGAGACAACCAGAACCAACCGCCCCTCGGTTTCGCGACGTCCTGCGCTCCGCTCGAGTATCGATCAACCGTCCGAATACTTTCCCTATTAAAATTGCCTGTCATTTTCATTCACCGATTTCCCTAACGCTACTCGATTCTTCCGTCGTTTACTTTTTCATTCGCTTCTAACTAAATTTCCATTTAATTCCTTTTATGACCCAAACCAAAAGCTTCCGATGAAATTCCCTGCAGGCCCTAGGCGTGATCGCTGTGGCAAATCTGAGTCGCCTAATTGGCGCGTATCGCTATTGATTTTCCGGTCGGTTCGATGCTCCTATTATTTTCAGGTGCTCGTGAAACGGGACTATCGAAATATGGATGGTTTCCGGTTTTAACGCGGAGGAAACTCCGAACCGTCTACGGACCGTTCGTCGACGCGTTCAACCTCTTGATGTACCAGAATACGTTACGACCCGATAACAGGTGGAATATTAAAATCGGTAGTTAAGATTGAACCGATAAAAAAAAAATAGAAGCGTACGAAAAATGTACGCGGGAGGGATTGTGATTAAAAGTTTTTGATTTGACGTTCGTAAATCGAGCTTACAGGCTCCGTGATAAAACGCGTTTGGAGAGTTTGGGTTGTAGACGGTTTACATCGGGAGGGTTGCGTTTCGAAAGTGGCGAATCGGAGCGTGGGCCGGTCGATTGGTAACGGAAGGCTGGGCTGATGGCAGAAGCGTTTGGCAATGTCGAGACGGGCTTATCAAGAAACATCCGGTGGTAACCTCGTACCGAGGGCTGCATACGCGGCTGCCATCTACGCGCAACCCCTACCAGCTTATACAGAAGGGATTGAACCGTATACGCGATTGAACGCGTATACGCATTCCAGATGGAAACCTCGGTAGGAAGGCGGGCCTAGGCACGTGTTGGCTCGTACTCGTGTACGTGGGAAATACACGCTCGCCCTCGAAGATCGGCTTGTTTGGATCAGTTGAATGAACACGAAGCTGCTTTCGAACCGCGCTTTGCCAATGCATCGCGCCCGATATCCCAGATTACGCACGTGCTGATGGTCGCTCCGGATTTTGGCTACCTACGGCCCTTTCGGGCCTTCGTTTTGTACCGATGACCTCTCCTCCGGATGTAATCTCTCCTCGAACGAACGCTTCCCTCCCCCTCTAAATTCTCTTTCTTCGTTTCACTCCCTCTTTTGTTCGCCGTTGCCCTTTGGCCCGTTCCAACGACCTTCACTCGCAACGATCCCTCATTCGCCACTGGCGTTCTCAACAGAAGTGTACTTTCCGGTGAATCAGGATGATCGTCGAGTCGACGATAGCTGGATCATCGCTGATCCGTTTACGCTCCTTCGAGGATGCGACGGTCGATCGGTAACGCGGACCAACCGTGTTAATCGAATTTCCTGGACTCCGGGGAGTATCGAAACTCCTCGGGGACTCTTCCTTCTTGATAAGGTTCCCCTTGATGCTCGATCGCTAGGAAACTTCCCTCGCGTCTTCTTCTTTCACGGACCTTTCGTATCCTGTCGTTATCGATCCGTTCACTGATTTCATTATCCAGTTTCCCTTACCGATCTTGGTATCGATTTTTCGATTATGATTTTTTTTTTTAATTGATTCTCTTGTCGTATAATTGTTTCTCATTTCTTTTTGTCGTATTATTGTTCTTGATTTTCTTACCGATTTTTTTGTTACCGATTATCCGATCGATTTTTATGTACTAATTTTCGTACCGATTTTTTGTACCGATCTTTTTTTTACCGATTTTTTATTAGCGATTCTTTGATACCGATTTTCTTAACGATTTTTTCTTACCGATTAAACTATCGATTTTTATGCACTAATTTGCGTACCGATTTTTTATTAGCGATTCTTTGATACCGATTTTCTTAACGATTTTTTCTTACCGATCTTGGAAGCGATTGTATTACCGATTTTTTTATTAGCGATTCTTTGATACCGATTTTCTTAACGATTTTTTCTTACCGATCTTGGAAGCGATTGTGTTACCGATTTTTTGTTACTGATTTTCATACCGATTTTCGTACCGATTATTCTTTAAAAATATCGTTACCGTTTTCGCTGAGTGGGCCGATCCCGAGACCCATCGGATATTGTAAATTCCAATCGGGATTACGTTTCGATCGATAATCCAGGCTCGAGCTCGAAAATCCGAGTGTTAGGTTTGGAATGAAGTCGGGTTGATCGGAGATCGGAAACTGTTTTCTCGATGTACGGGTATCAGATAGAGAGCGAGTAAATCTTGAGAGAGCTTAGCTACTCTCCGTACGAGCGTTACGATATTCTCGGCGTTTGTTTTCCTCGTACTCGGCTCGTCCATTTCCCTTCTTTCATCGATTCTTCTCTCATCTTTTTTCGTGCAAATCGCTACATTCGAGCTTCGATCGGTGAAGTACCAAATTTTTTCTGTTCTTCCACGATGGTTCGACGCAAACGATCGGAAGTGCAAACAACCGACGGAATCCGATACGAGCCCTTCTCCATCCATAAATAATTATTGCGCGAGGCTACCTCGTGTATCGGAGGTTGGCTCACGATGGAAATTCCAAATAATCGTTTCTCGCTTGAGGCGAATCTAATTGAAGGGGAAGGTCTTAAACGTACCCGGGGAATCACCGATTAAAGGTAAATTCGTCGTTACGATAGAACTTCTGGTCAAAACGAACGATTGTTTCTCGAATCTCTTTATCAAAAGGAATCCAACATTTCTCAATATTTAATCGACGGAGAGAAATGAAATTTCATACTCTTATTCGCTATAATATTAGTTTGGTATCAACTATTACTCTTCTCTGGAAAACAAAAAAGGAAAACTTGAAAAATTCGTTAAAAAAATCAAAATTTGTTTTCTCGTCGATGAAAACACGATAACGAAAGAAAAGCTTGGTCGTACAGCAAACATGGATTTTTTCATTTAGCCAATATTATCTGTTTAAAGAAAAAACTGTTTTTTTTTTTGTTCATTTTCGATCAACCAAGAGACGAGTATTTTCTTCAAAGGTTCATCTCGATATTATTTACAATTGTTTTAATTGAAGGTCCATTATCCATCGAAATTCGTATTTTCTACAAAAATATTTTTTTCCAAGATATAGTTTTTCCTCATTTTTAATTTATCACGTCTAACCCCTTAACAGAGACTTTGCAAATATTCGCGAAGTTTTCGTGCAGATTTCTACTTCGTTGCTTCGATTTTACTTTTTGCCGAGTTTTTTTTTTTTTTAACGACCGTTTTTAATGACTTTTAGCAATTGCAGTAATTTACCCCCTTAATTGGAGACTTTCCCTCCAAGTTTGTCTATATTTTTTTCTCGAGTTTTATCTCACGATTCCGCTCGGCGATTTTTCTCTATTTTCGTCCCGACCACGGTGAACGCGGACAGCGCATTCACGAATAACCACCGATCGTACGTTTCCGAACGAGGGACTCGGCGAACAAAGCTGTTGGCCGCTATTTTTTTTTTTAATTTTATTTTTATTTCTATTTTATTTCATTTTATTTTTTGGCCGTATTTTTTTTCTCTCCCCATTTCGATCATTTTTTTCTTTCCGTTTCGTTGCTTTTGTGGCGGGAACGGGAGCACGATGATTAACGAGGAAGATCCACGCGAATTTTTGGACCCCAGGATGTAACCGTCCGAGATTTATTCACCGTTGAGATTTCGAAATCTATAAACTCGCGCAGCCTCCGTCTTTGAATCCCGTTGACATTTTAGATAACAATAACGCGTTTTTTTTTTTGGCGTTGCGTCTAACTGGTGAAAAAATTGTCGGTTGTTTCGTTCCATTGGGTGAAAACACGTACACGTGAAAAATATTCAAAAAAGGGAACGCGAAAAAAAAATCAGAAATAAGGTTATATTTTTCGTGGAGCTTGTTTGAGTTTGTTTGGGTTTGTTCGGATTTGTGTAGAACGAATCCTGGAAATCTTGCTTCGATACCAATTAGAGAGTTCTCAAAAAAAAAAACCAAAGAATTGAAAATTTCATAACTTTTGGAAGGTTATAAAAATGAACACTGAAAAAGATTATTTTCTTTTCGGTCAATAATATCCAAAGAAGCGTAGGTCAACAAAAATCCTAAAAGCTCTCAATTTTTTGTAAACTTGTTTGGGTTTGTTTGGGTTCGTTGTCATTCGTTTCGGTTTCTTTCGTCGTTTGATAAATCCTCGAAAATCTTCTTCAAATCCTGTTTTTAAAATTGTGAAAAAAGTATGAACCGGAAGTGTCATCGTTGCCTCAAAGAAGAGAAACTTCATTTTGAACTTCAGTTTCCCCCACCCCAGGCAATCACCAATTCCGCATTGCACGATTGAACAACTTTCGAATAGAAGTCGTTTTACGATCGTTACAAAAGTTAGCCAGTGTATTGACTGAGATTCGGGTACTCCGGAGCGAGAGGGAATCAGAATGATGATTCGATTAACCGCTCGGCTCGGCGTTCAGGTATATACCGGTTATAATTGTTGGAAATTCGCGGTTTGTGGCTTTTGCCTGGATCGAGAAACACCTGGACTCGTCGCCCATCGCTCGATCCCGTCATCGGAAAATTCATGCCGTTCCCCCGCCTCCTCGCCCCTCCGATTCGGCCTTTCCGCCATTGTGATGATCGGAGAATGGTGCTCCAATTTCCAAATCGATCGAACATTCCTGATCCCACTAGCCCAATTCTGGATTAGCCGTGTCGGAAGAGCGGCTAATCCTACAACCCCCGTATCTTCGGGGGACCCCACACCTGCCCGATTAATCTCACCTTCGAATACCCTTCCAATGTTTCATGCATTTTTCATTATCTCTTTTTGTGATTTTGAATGAATATATTCATACAGAGTTTCTTAAGCTTCATCGATACGTTCTTCGAGTACGTTACAAAATTAATTATTATATATTTTCGGCATTTTTAACGTACGAAAGTAAAATAATGAATACAGGAATATAATTTTGAAAAAAGTTACGGAATTCCAACGATTTCGCAATTTTATAATTACACAATTACGTAATTACGTAATTTCATAGATTTCATAATTACGTAATTTCATAGATTTCATAACTTCATGAATTTCATAATTACGTAATTCCATAGAATTAATGATTTCATGGATTTCATAATTACGTAATTTCATAGATTTCATAATTCCATAATTTCATAGATTTCATAATTACGTAATTTCATAGATTTCATAATTTCATGAATTTCATAATTACGTAATTTCATGGAGTAAAAAATGTCATAATTTCATGAATTTCATAACTTTAGCCCGTTTGGGTATTCCGTCTCATCTCTGATCGTCCAAATAACCTTGCTTCAACAAACACCGAACATGATTTGCCGGTAGCGATAGACATTGGTCTAACGATATTTATAATTAACTTCGATCAGTTTTGTTTTTATAAATTCGATATGGTAAATCGAAGGGCCTCGCGATAAAATTCCCAACTGGCCGTTGGCTCGATTCTACACCAGTGGAGATCCCCCGAGTCGTGTAATTGGCGGCTCTGCCTATTGGTATCGATTTTCCGGATGGCTCGGTGTTGGCATGTTTCTTTTTATTTCGTTTTTTTTTTGTTTGACGGCGAGAGAGAAAGATACGCGAAGCAACATTTTTATTGTTTCCGGCACGAACAAAAACGGGAATGAAAGACGAAAGACCGATTATTGGGCACATTCTGCGTGTCGATGTTGCCTGATACGGTATCAACGATGGATGCCCGTGATATTAAAACCGGAACTCCAAGGGCTTTTGCTAATGACTCTTAACTTTCGTACCTTCGACTTACACGTTTCTATCCTTTTCTACCTACGTCCGGAAAGTTATGCCGACGGTGAAACCGGTGTTAGGGTGTGCGTCGGCGTGCAAGGGATTGCACGCGGAGATACTCCCAGGGCTAATATTCAAGGGAGAACCCTCTCCGTTATACGCATGTGTATAACTATAACACGGAGGTCATGAATATTCCTTCTCATCAACTGACGTGACCTCACGAGAGATTCTCCCGGGCCGTATCATTTCTACGATTATCTCAATCTCCATGGTGCCCTCGACCCTTTCTCACCCTACCTTCGTATCCGATCGTTTTCATTTTCACGTCATTCCCCAAAATCGTCAATTTCACTCATCCGTTTTTTTTGTTTCTTTTTTTTTCATCACTCCCTTTCTCGCGACGGGCCTCTCCCTTTTTTCGCATCCTTTCGGGTCCCCCACGCAACGGCTTCTATTGGCGCAACGGAAAAAAATACGGGATCGCTGCAACAGCTCGCAATATTCGGCGAGGGGGTTTCTATTGTAAATTTTACTGTTTTTCGAGGGTGAGAAAGAGATATAGATGGATAAGTATATTTTATTGGGCGTTGGGTAAAGTACGAGGCTAATTTGGAGATTGGGAGGTCTTTTATGCGGACACGTGATTCTTCCTGTATTTTATAAATTTCACAATTTCATTATTTTATAATTTCATGAATTTCATGATTTCATAAATTTCATAAGTTTCATAATTTTCACGGATTTCATAATTTTATCACATTGGGGGTATTTTGTTCTCGTAACAAGCTGAATATTAAAATAACATTTAGCACACGGGGGGAAAGAGGAGGCAAGACGAACGAATGAAACGAACGTTTGTGAGAATTATCATTGAAGGTCTTTAACAGGCGATACGATTTTTTTTCCGAACTCTAGAACACGAACTTTTACATCCTATTCGGTTACTGTTCTCTGCGAGTTCAAACTTAGCGCACCCATCACGAACATCGTAAATTCTAGTCTCGAATAGAGCTCAGAAGAGAGAGCGAGGGAGAGAGATAGGGAGGAAGGGACGAAAACGGAAAGAGAAAAATGGTAACCAGTTGGAAATAAAAGGGATACGCGAAAGAAATCAGGAGAAAAGTTTGCGTCGAAAAAGTGTCGCTTCTTTTTTACGCTGGGCGCACTCGCGTCTTTGCATAAGGCGGGAGTAAAAGACCGATGGGAGGGATGGGGTAGTTGCGCAGAGAAGGGTGGTAAAAGTCATTTCGGTGTGTCCGGTGGCGGTGTTCCATTTGTGGCTGTGGTCGGAAGAAAATCCTGCGGAGTTCTCCGCTCAGACTTACGGGCCTTAATGTTACGTATACATGTATATGACAAAAAGTGGAAGGGCGTACATACGACTTTTCCAGATGTCGCGAAGTCCCCGGCAAAATGAGAAAAAAGAAAGGACCGAGGAACATCGCGTGGCCGGACTCTCGGACAGGAAACTCCATTTTTTTACTTCTCCTTTTCTCTCTCTCTCTCTCTCTTTCTCTATCTTTATCTATCTTTTTTTTACGACTCATCGAGACGAACTTTTTCGAACGGAGAGACAGACGAGTCCCTTCGTTCGATTCGTTTCCTGTTTCCTCGTTCTCCACAGTCTGAGACGAATTTGCGGATGGATCGGGGCTGGACGGGGGAGGGGGACGCAAAATAAGGGACGAGGGAGTGCATTTTAGAGATTTCTGCACTTTATGCCGTGGCACGCTCTTATCCATTGACGTATTAAGTTAGGTTGTGGCCTGTGGCGAATCTATCGCTCGCGAAATCCTTCGTTTTATTTGGGATATAAAATAGGAAAGCATTTTTCGAATCAACCTTCTCCCGACTTCGTATTGAAGTTAAAAGATCGATGATTGTAGGCAAAAATCAATTCCTCCGAGCAAATCACGTTTAGTGCTAATTAAAATGAGGTTTGGACGATGAGAGACAAAACCGTTCGAATAATTTTATTTTAAAAAACACTGGACCGAAAATGGACGATGTAGGATATGAAATAAAGTTCATCTAAGGTATAATCAGCACTGAAAAAAAACTAGGCAAAATAAAAACTAAATAACACTAGACAAATACCAGTTGCAACTATTGCGGTATGCAGACGCTGTTTTCCTAGTAGCTACCGTGTTGCCTGCGCCAGTCTATAACTTCCATATTATTTAGTAAAAAATTCTGAAATAATTCATGTACCATGACTCTATCTAGAACTACGATTTCCCAAAATTTCAAAAAGTTTCGAGATTTTTTACTGTCCATTTGGTAACATTTTAAAATCCCATTTGTACTTTGCCTAGGTGTGGGGTACCCTAAGATCCGGGGTTTGTACAATTTGCTACTGTTTCTGTATGGCTAATCCATCCGGTCTTCGCTCTCTTTTACTCTCCCTTCATCCTTCTTCCTCCCTTTTTCTCTTTCGTTGGGGAAAAAAGCTTAATGGAGAAAATAAAATCGTTCCGAGGGATGCTCATCGCGATATTTTTTGCTGCCCCCTACAGCGGACGATTATTCCGCTCTTTCCACCTTTATTTTTTCGTTGGGCTGGAAACTTTGGGGGAAAAACGATATTCCGGGGTTCTCCTTTGATGGACGATGTTCGTTAGATAAAACGCGATGCGAAAAAGATCGGGTGAGCCAATCGTCGAAATCGGTCGTGAAAGAGCCCCGCGGGGGTGTATCACCGGGTCGTTTTCATGAATAATTTATTTCGCGGTTTAACCGCTCTTCACGCGTATACATGCTCGCTTTAAAGCGGTATTAATTTAAACGGTACGATGTAACATTCAAATGAAGAGGGGGATGCTAAAAACGTGTCTGCACGTTTGCTCCTGGTTTCCACCTTCTTTCGCCCCCAACGTACTTTTTCCTTGCCCTCGTCGCTATCGTCATTCAATTCGATTTTATTCGGGGTCTTTTATTGTTTCCCAAAAATAACGAAAAGTCTAGTGATTTTTTTTTATCGATTTTTTATTGGGCTCATACGAAAGTCTTTTTTTTCAGATTTATTGCTATCGGAAAATAAAAAAATGTGTGTGTGTTTTTTGTATTTAACGAAGAAGCAGGATTCCGTTGGAGGTGAGCGATGCCCACGTATCGTCCCGTATCGAACAATCTGTTGCGCGAAACTTTCCATCATACCCCCCTCACCTTCTTGCCCTCTGTCCATCTCGCTCGCTCTCTAACTCTTTCGGTGTGCAGGAAAAATGTCGCTCAAAGTTGGTACGTTCAATGGATCGGAAGAGGCAAATGGCACGTAAGAAGGCAATAAAGCTCATAGGGGTGGTTTTCTCACGAGGGGTGAACGAAGTTCTTCGGGATTTAACACACGTAGGATTCTCGAGATTTTTCCGACGATCGTTTCTTTTATCATTCCTGTTATCCTCGATTCTTCCATTTTTTGAATACATGTATAATATATCGAAAAAGCTTTGCACCTTAATAATAAAAAAAAACTTTCATAAATTTCATAATTTCGGGACTTCATAAATTGCCTAATTTCCTAATTTTATATACTTCATAATTTCATAAACTTCTTAAATTTCATAATTTCATAAATTTCATAAATTTCATAACTTTTGATTATTTTTTCTCATAACACACTGAACACGAAATAGAATGCAACTCGGAATAAAAACTAATTCATTGTTATTACCATTACCATTGAAAGTCTTCTCTCGGTCGTATGATTTTTTTTGAATCCTAGAACACAAAATGCTATTGCATTTTCGGTAATTTATCTCTACGAGTCCAAGCTTGGTACATCCAGCATGAACATTGGAAAATTTATTCTTGAATAGATCTTGAAAGAGAGAGAGAGAGAGAGAGAGAGAGAGAGAGAGAGATCGAGGGACGAAAACAGAAAAAGAACAACGGCATCCAGTAGGATGCTGGAGAATATTCCCGCGATCATTTCTTTTCTCATTCCTGATATCCGGTACTCTTCCATCTCCTAGTGTAAAAAAGAATCTATGAAGGGGAGAACGGCAACGGTTGTATCTTTCATTTCCTCAATTTGACGTAATATGCAAATGTAATATATAGAGTACGGGTTGTATCAGTTTATTATGAGGACGGGGAGCATGCGCGAAAGAAAATGGATAGGGAGATCGGGCGGGTAAAATTTCCCGGGGGACTTGTCCCGGCTGTACGTACTTCCGGTCGAAAATGCACGGTTCCTGGGAGCCCGGGAGTTTCTGGTGGGAAATCAAAGTTTTTCGCTCGGATATTCGGTTCATCTAGCCCTTGAGGGACCTCAGAGGGGAATGGATGAGGGACTCCTTTTCCACCGATGTGCAATTGGCCAAATTTATAGCGTTATCAACGAAAGAATGACAGCTAGGACCGGAAACGAGAGAAGGATCAACGTACGTGGACACGGGGGGCTGCCGTTTTCGCCGGAGGTTGGGAAGGTCCTATCCAGCAAACATGACCCGTGTCAAACAAGTCTGCGCAGCTGTATAACGGGTATTAACCATCATGTGGGACAACACAGGCTCCTCAACCGTCAAAGCAGGCCTAAACCAGGCCTAAGGGCCCCCCGATGCGACACGTGTGCCAACAAACCTCAAGGACTTAGGATCCCTTATAAATACTGGTTGGAACGTTCATCCTGATGGAAAAATAGTCCACTCGCGTCATCCCGACCATCATTGAGGTTTCCTACGCGTGTAGACAATGAGAAAAGCTTCCTGGCGAAACTGCGGTAGTTCGCAGCCCTCCGGAATTATTACGGACCACCTTGATGACCGACCGAATAACGTATCGATTTGTTTGTCTTCCGAGAATCGCCTGCGGAAAGCCGAAAGCTTTTCGGTTGGGATTCCGCTCGGATGGAAACATCCTCGATCCCCGTCAAACCTCCCTCACCCCTCAATCCCTCCTGAGGCTTAGGTGGCACTTCCCGATGGAGGATTACCCGGGAAAGAAAGATGGAAGATGAGACCTAGCCTCCGTGTGATTAGAGTGCCAAAAGAGCAGATGTTAGAAACGATCGGGTCAATCCCGACCAGCTGGGGGATGAGAAAATTTAACCTGCGATAAAACCTAATGTTTTGTGTTCCCTGTACAATCGACCAAATTTCGGTATACTGGATTTCATGATTTTCCTCAAACAGTTCGATAGTAGTCATGACTCAGTAGCTTAATAAGAAAATAATAACAATAATGAACAATAAATAATCTCAATAACAACAACAACAACAACAACAACACTAATAATAATAATAATAATAATGAAAATAATTAACAAAGTAATATTAAAAAAATAACTTCGAGAAAAATAATTCTTTGGCTGCTTACTGAAAAAAGGCTAGCTACGTCAATTGAGGGAGTGATAAAGCCAAGCCTCTCAAGAGTAGCTAAAGATCGTAAGTTTCCGGCGCATTCGTGTTTCGTGGTTGCACGCGAGGACCTCATGAGGCATTTTGAGAGATCCTAGGGTGGAAGGTTGCGAAAGAGGCGGTTTGTGGAAGTCGAGATTTGCCACCTGTCGGACAAACTATTTCCTACGAGTCCTTGAGGACGAGAGGTTGTCATCAATGGGAGAATAAGGTTGAGTACAATATGAGAGGAGGTGAGCCGAATGGCCCAGCTTTAATCGTCCCTTTACGAAACAAACTACCGCGAGATAGGCGTCGCCAAATAATTACAGCGTTGATGGGATAAGTCCCTCAGGAGTTCGTGATCATAGTTTACGACTTGAAATAATCGTTGTCGTTTGGGTTGGCCCGAGCGTTCGCCAATTCGATTATCCACACTTTCGTGAAGAACGCTGATGAGGAAAGTTTATATTTTTTTATTCCTACGAAAAATCCACTTTTTTGTTCGTTTGGGTTGACGGATGTTTTTTTATTCAGCTATTTTTTATTTGGAAAAAGGGATAAATGCAGGAAAGATAATGTTTGGGTTCGAGGATGCGAATTCACATTCGTCCTGTCTTCGACTAGCCCATTTTTGCTTTTTATGATAACCGTCAGTGCTGAGTAAGCTTTCAAGCATTAATTGGATTGGGTAGTTTCCTTCGGTAATTGGATTAGCTCGTTCTCTCTACATGTCTTCAACAATAGGCAAGTTGCAGTCTCTTAGAGCTCTCTAACTTCTCTCCTTTTCTCTCCTGCTTTCTACTTGTCTCTCTTTCACTCTCAGTACCTTTCCCTTTTGCTTCATTGGCTTTCATTGGCTCTCCTTACGCCTCTCTTTGTTTGGGTTTGTTCGGGTCTCGATCTTTCTTTTTTAGTTTTGTTTGGGTTTGTACGAATCCCTCTCGTTCTTCCTCGTTTTTTAGAAACGTTTGGGTTTGTTTGGGTCTCCCTCGCATTCTTTCTCTCATTCTTAGGCTTTGTTTGGGTTTGTTCGGGTCTCGATATTTCTTTTTTAGTTTTGTTTGGGTTTGTACGAATCCCTCTCGTTCTTCCTCGTTTTTTAGAAACGTTTGGGTTTGTTCGGATCTCGATCTTTCTTTTTTAGTTTTGTTTGGGTTTGTTTGGGTCTCCCTCGCATTCTTTCTCTCATTCTTAAGCTTTCTTTGGGTTTCTTCGGATTATCCTTTCTCCCTCTCTCTTTTATTATCTCATTTGGACCTCCCTCGCTCTCTCTTCATCAAACATCTTTGAATCTCCCTCCCTCCCTCTTTCTCTTCCTCATTAATTCCACCTCCGAAACATTATCAACAATAAACAAGTATCAGGCTCTCCAAGCGTTTCAACCTTCCTCCCTCTCCCTCTTTCTCCCGGTAACCGTTAATACGTACGTTCGTCGAAATTTGTTCGCGTCTGAATATTGCGTCACGGTTGCGTCGAAAGGGGTAGGAGAGCTTCCGTGAGTAGGTAACCGGGGTATGGCGTCACAGACGGCCAACGGGCTCCTCATACCCAAATTTACATGTCTGTATAACGCGCGTTGTACACGAGCTGTACACACAAACCGGCGCTCCCGCACGTACGTCCACATACGCTTAACCGTATAGGTATATATTTACAGGTGCGTTCGCGGGGTTATCACTGGCCCGTAACCCGTCGGCTAATTAATTCCGACACGAGCACAAACACACCATGGCTGATGCGAAAGGAAGGAGTTGGGGGTGAAGGGAACGAGGTAGGGGAAACTGAGAATCGGTTATGCAGAAGGAGGAGGGTTGATGGAGGTTCCGAGAGGGATCGCCGGAGGCCCAACCGAAAAGCTTTTCCACGGGATCTAGAAACTGGGTGGATCGATTACCGAGGTGTCCGCGTAACGCGTAGCTCTTCGCTCTTCTCGATGCTCACGTTCTACCCACTCAACCGTCATTTCCGGTCGTCAAACCGTTGGCTCCTTCTGCTCCCACTAAAGTGTACACACGCGTTGATATATTTGCCCCGGAACTCGATTGGTCAAATACCCCGAGTGACGAAAACGACACTCCATCGATAACGAGCACTGGCCCCACTTTTCACGGGCTACGACAATTATCGTTGATCCGAACCGATCTCGTTGAGGTCATCGACTATTTTCCCATTCCTGTATACATATATATATATATTTTTTTTATTTTTGTTTCAATGACTCTCTCGTATCGCCGTGTGTTTTATTGTCCACCACTTTTTACTTGATTTGAAAACAGTTTTTTTCCCCCTTTTTTTTTTTTATCTTTGATTTATTATTATTTGTTTAAAATATACATTTCGTACGGAATGGAAAAGAAAAATGAGAAAGTGACCGCGAGGGACGCCGAGGTCTGGAGACGCACCGCGTTACGGTCGTCGTCGATGACTGAAACGGCGCTCAAACTCTCCTGGTTCCATGTGGCGCTTGCGCCCCTATAGTTTACCACCCCTCTTACCCACCTGCAACCCTCGACAAACGAAACCAATACCGGGAGGGACCTCTCTCGTTGGATCCTCGTCCTCTGTTTTCTCGATATTTTTTTTTACCTCGTTCTACGTAGTTTACTCATTTTTCTTTCGACCCCCCCCCCCCCCCCTCCTCCTCTCCGCC
>JAPYZI010002151.1:0-25591 GCA_030523105.1 Ophioninae sp. A BG-2022a | reverse complement strand
TTTCGATTTTTGGCAGAATTTCAAAGTTGCACCATCGATTTTTGCAAATTTTTCCATACATACCCCTTTGCGTTTTTTTTAGCGATTTTTCAAGTGGACGTTCCAGGGAAACTATAAGAGATATCGATACGAATCCAACGCCATTATTTAAGTCAGGCAAAAACCTTTTCCAGACTCACTAAATGAAACTCCATAGCACAGAAGGCGCTGGCTCTACGACCTTTCGAATTTTCGTGATTTTCAGGATTCTGGGAAAGTGGCCGGGGGAAGTCGAAAATTTTTTTTTCCGTTTTTTAACCTTTTAAACGGGTCTATTTGGTCGGAAATTTTCCGCTGATTACGAATATGCTCGAGTTTTTACCGAAAGTGCAAAAGTACAGTGGGAAAATGGAAAAACCGGGTCTAGAATATTTTTTTGACATTTTTCCCTCGAAATTTCGAGCTTTCGGGGAAATAAATGGTATATTCGTACTCAGGGGACAAAGTTACATCGAAATGGACCAATAAAAAAATGTGATAAATATCTTTTTGAATGGATTGGTATGAAGGCATGAACCCAAACTGATGAACAACTTCGATGTCTCTCTCACTCTCTCTCTGTTTTTGCCTCTCACTGTCACCCTTTCGCCATAAATGTACTCGTATTTTTCGGTCTTGAAGCTCACACGGTGATCGTAAAGTGCTATAATTGCTGCCTGAAGCCTGACGCTAAATGACTAATTGAACGACGTGCCCCGAATCATTAAGGATATAAGGACGTTGGTCTGGTGCGCCTTTCAATGAAACCCCGCAGATATTCAATTTTAGAGACGCGCACGACTCCAATTTATCGGAAGAGGACGAAAATTTTATTCAACGTTGATTAAAATCTGAGAAAGTGGTTTGTGATGATGTCGTTTAATTTTATCACGACGTTCGATCGAAGCGCGAGCAGAGTAACGATTTAATTACTTGCAAAACGCATTTTGATAATAATAACGAACTTGTTCAATTACTCGAAAATTTCAGGAAGATAAATATACATTTCGATGTCTGCAATGAAGATCGAAAATCCAACGAGGATAACTAATCGAATTAATTTCAATGACTATTAATTTTATTTATATTTAATTGCTCAATCGAATATTTCAACGTTACTGTACCAATCAATATAATGCAATAAGAAAAGCATCGAAAATCCAACCAGGATAATCACTCAAATTGATTTGAATTATTTTCCATTTATGTGACGTTTTGTGGTGTAATAAAATATTTCCTCGTTATTGTATCAATCAATAGAATACAATTTATAAAACCGATATTCTCTCAGAAAATTGTCGACCCTTATAGTCTGCACTAAAAAAGACCTGCACTAAAGTTTACTAAAAATAACCGTAATAACATCTAACCGAAGCCCCATAAAAATAAAAATTACGAAAAGCAATTTTTTTAATGAAAAATCGGTTAAAGTACCATCTTATATAATCGTTAATAAAAAGAGTAAATAAAAAATATATTGCATTGATTGTTAATTAATTAATCTTTCAAATAAATCTATCTAAATTTCATAACTTCCTACAAGACCTCATATCAAGGTTGCGATTTTTACCACTGAATATCTCGATTACCAAACGTTGAACTCTTTCTAAATTTTGCATCCATACAATACGTCACTTAAGAAGATTCACGTAATTTTTCAAACAATTATTTAAAAAAAATAGTATACGATAATTTATCTTTACTTTGTATATACTATTGTGATTATGGGTTTATTCACGCATCTTGGTGGTTGTACACCATCTTAATCCTCAGGAAGTAGACGTTTGCGGAAGTATATACATATAAACGCGTACAGACAACCCCATGTGAAATAAGAGGCCCGAAAGCTCGGCCTTGACCAGGGCGGTGTACGAAGGGATGCAACGACTCCTGGCTCGAGTGTGGGCTAAACAAGCGCGGGGGAAACGCCAGCACCGGCGCCTTCATTCGATCGTGCGCGGTTTCTCAGTACGATGCATATATGTAGTAAGAATAAACACCGGGGTTTTATATATAGCGCATGAGTACGAGCTGGCACCCACGCTGCCCACTTTCCCTTTTCAAAATCGATTTTGGCGGGGGCAGAGCTCGAGCGTGGCCCGACGACGTCGACGTTTCAACCCTCAGGGCTGTGCCAAGGTCCTGGCTGCTCTCCTCTCTCTCACCCCTTTTTCACTCTCCCTCTCGGTCCCGTATCTCTTTATCGCGATCCCTTTCACTTTCATTTTCTATCTGACCTCGCTTCTCGTAGACTCTTCGAGCTGCGCATGCGCAGATGCACATTTTTAACCCCAAAAGTGCACAGTGCGAAGAAAATGCAATTTTTGACAAAACTGTGTCATTTTCCATACGAGGGAATGTTTTTTTTCTTTTGTAATTCTTCGTTAAATGAAAACGGAAGTGTTCTTTTAATATTCTCAATAAAATTGAGCAATCTTTTGAATCTGCTCGCAGTGAAGGGTTGGGTCCTCTATCACTTTTTTTTTTAATGATTTTTATGAAGAGAAGATATTTATCGAGAAATCAAAATCAAAGTTCTGATTTCTTTTCAGTCATCATCGGAAAGGGCATGAATTTCCCTCAAAAAAATTTAAAATACAGAGATTGCGAGGAAACGAGAAGATAAGAGAAGCGGAGAAAAAACAATGTGCAAAGGGCTTGACGATAAAAGCGTATAGGAGCGACAGAGAAATAGTGAGTGATAGAGGGTTGGTGGGGGTGTGATAAAAAGGGAAGAAAAAAGGGAAAGGAAGAGGAGAAATGGGGAGAACAGGAAGGACAGTGTGACCACTCGAAAAGGAGAAGAATAGGGAAGAAAAGAAAAAAACGAAGAGATAGAGAGAACAGGAGAGGACGAGGTGGGAAAAAAAAACAAGTTGCGAGAGTCAATGCGCGGGAGGAAGCAGACGTGCCGGAACCGCGAATATCAATGTCCATCCAACGGGTATTTCGCACCCTCGGGTGCCGCCGAAAATCCCCAAAAGCACATGGAACAAAGAACACCACCTCCCTTCAACCAAAAGCCCCTTTTCGTAGTACTCTGTACCTCGTACCACTCGTCCTATCGTTGAGGTCTTTCCATCCTCCTCTCATCCCTCCCCCCCCCCCCCAGCCTTCCACTTTTCCCATGCAACTTTGCTATCTCCACGCTTTTCCCTTTCTTACTCCTCGGCTGTTGTTCACTTGCTCCCCACTCACACACGTCCGTTCAGCTTTTTTTCGTTACCCCTCTAGTATATTTTCCTTTTCGCCCATACCGTGGCCTCCCATCGACTCTTTTCCTCTCGCTTCGTCAATTCCCATTTCAACGGACCATCCACCCTGCACATCGCATCAAGTCTGGACTCGTTTTTTTTTATTTACCTCGATATCTCGGAGCTATAGATATAAATTTTGACGACGCTTTGAAGAATCGCTGTAACCAACGAAAAACATGGCGGACAAATTCAACTCGGATCAACGGGATGTCACGCCACATAGCTCATTGATAAAACTGTTCCTCGAAAACGGAAGCTCCCGTGGATTTATGTAAAGATATCCGCCCGTATATCTTCATTCTACCATTGTTTTCACGATGGACAGTCATAAAGATCTGAATAACGTAGAATTTTGATAAAGTCCATTTAACGGTATGCGAGTACACGTATTGTGCCGAAACTTGGAAATGTAAGTGCAGATATATGTTCTGTTATATCGATTACCATTTTTCAAACTTTTTTTACGTTGAAGTTTCCACCAATGGAAGATAACGATTTTTTTTCTCCTTATTTCTCGTTATTATTATTTTACGAAGCCATTTCTTTCAAATTTATCGAAGCTTCAAGAAATTTCATCGTAATATTAGTTTCAGGTTAGCATCGTCGCAACTCGACGGAATCTTCGCCTCAAATCTTGATTTCCTCATTTTTATTATTTCACAAAACACTTCTTTCCGATTCTAACACCACATTTCCTAACGTGACTTCAAAAATTATTGCGTATTAAACAATTGTTTTTTATAACGAAGTTGGTTAACGAAAATCCGAGAAATAAACAAAATAATACATTTTTGTTGTATTCCAACGTTGTAAACTTCAATCTCGTATGATTAAAAGTTTACTACAATGGACCTGCGAATTCCTAGACGATATGTTGGACTTTCCCGTTCAATTTGAATAGCCCTAAATAAGTGCTATTTTTTACAGTTTACAGTATCCCATCCTCTTAAGGATTACGAGATTAACTTCCCCAATCCTGTTATCAGTTCAAGCTAATTTGATTTGAATTGTCTTAAAATTGTTCACCGGAGTAAACATGGACTGGTTGAAGTAATCCATTAGATTATAGCGTTAACATATTTTCTTTCAAGAATGAAATGTAATTAATTGGTTGGTCCACATTTGCCCGAACTGTATATATGTGTTATATACACATTTATATGTATATAATAATAATATACGAGTCGAAGGGGATCCTGATTCAATGAAACAGCCGAGACGCACACCCTATATTCGTTTTATACGTATATACGTATATACATGTGCATACGAGTGTACACAGGGTGCAATGTTCTCGGCGCCCGTTAAACTACTCTCGTTACATGCTGACTTGTTGCACTCTTCCGAGTCAAGTTGTCCCGGGCTTGGGGGAGAATCTCACTCGGCTCTTTGCCACGAAAACGGGGCCAAAGAAATGCTCAAGATAATGGTATTGGCGATAACGAATACCATAACGATGACTAGAATAAGAATGGTTTCTCGTTCGGTACAGAGTTTTTCGTACTCAAGACAGGATTCCACTCTGGGCGTTCGAAAAAGAAAGGGTTTTGTTATGATTTTTTTAATGACATTATGAATAAAGATATTGATGAAGGATTCTGACAGGGTTAATAAATATACCCTTGAAATACATTAAAATAATTGTATTATACATTTTATGCAGTATTAACATTCAAAAACGGCATTTGGATAAAAGGCCGCGATTAGTAGATGGCTTTGTGCCAGTGTTGTCACTTCAAGTGTGGATTATTGAAAAAGAGAATAATTTTCAATTTTTAAGTTTGGTTAGGTTCAATATTCACGGTACTCAGTTTTCTATTGAAATTATACATATTTCCTACAGCGTCTTTAGGTTGACACTGTGCACAGTCCTACTCGTTAGGTCTCGTTGAATTAGCTATAGATTGAATTGAAAAAATAAAATTGAAAAAAATGCGACCTACAAAATGATAAACGCGATATAGTTTGCACTGGTTTCATGTCTCCACAAAAATGGAAAATAAATTAAACCAAAATAGATGAATTTTCGTTGCATTTGAACTTTGCTTACTGCAGGAAGCTATAGCTTCGTATACTTCCTTCCATTCCTTTTTCGTCACATTTCGGTTGGGTTCGCAAGTCGCTACAAATTGCTATTTTTTCTTTTTTTTTTTTAAATATGTGATTTCGTACGCACAAATTTGCACTTCTGAGTCTGGTATGGAGTAATGAACGGAGAAAACGGTTGAACAGTTGAAAGTGCTCGACTACATTCTCGTTAAGCTTCCTCCCAGCTCTTAAGGTGTATCCACCGAGAGGAATGAAGTTGTGAGGGCGGTGAAAGAGCTCCCTCAGTTACTGGGTTTTGTGGGGTCGAAAAATCAATACCTGCGAAAGCGAAAGTACGCGGGAGTTGGCGACGGGATTCTCCACACCCTCCTTTGCGTTCCCGCTCATCCTTTCCTCCCGAACTCTTTCGCTCCTCCTTTTACACTCGCTCACACATAGATTCCAATTTTTCTTGCATCTTTTTCTCCGTCCCTCTTTTACTCATCTTATTTCCTGATACACTTCACGATTACTCGTCTTTTTTCAATTGTTCCAACGCTCTTTCGGTCGTTCATTCATAAAAAGACACCACCCACCATCCCCCGAACTCGTTAAGCGTGCCAAACTCGTTTCAATGCGCGCTGTTCTCCTTCCTTCGTCGCATTCTTGCGAATCACTTTTTTTTGGTCTCGACATTTATAGCTCTCGTTCGCAGAACACCAGGCCAATGAAATATCTCGAATTACCAAAGTGCCCAGGGATTAATTATTCAATCCGTTGACTAATTGTCTTCTTTGTAAATTCCGTGATTGAGCTCGAGGAGTTCAATTTGTATTTTTTATAGAATTTTCATTTGGCTGGGAGGGTCTTTTTATTTAGGGTTTTAGCAAATTTGTTTGATAGAACCCGTTTAAATAATTTCCGGTTCGTTTTGTATTTTTTGTTTTAATTTCATTATTTTTTTTTTTTGGTGCCCTTAGCATTTTGGATTTTATTTCGTTTGTGTGAGAAGAACAACATTTGAATAAATTTAGATATGAATCCTTCTGCCTCAAGCTTTTCGTAACCTTGAATTCACGGGTTATACATTAAGCTGTCAGTATTAAATTTCAACATCGTTGAACAGCAGATTCTGTTTTTTTTCATTATTTACATCGTTATTTATTTTTATTCTTAATCCTCGAAAAATTCTTGATCTTTCATTGGAAAGTTGATTCAAAAAATTCGTCAATAAATGACGTTTGATACAAAAATTGAAATTTGAAGACTATGCGATCCAATTATCGAAATATATAAAAATCGTCTTCGTTTTCGGGCTTTCGAGAACTTAATTTCAATATACTATGGAAATAAAAATAAAAAATGACTAGACAAATTTAAAAAAAAATGTTTTGAATTACTAGAACAATTAGTACAATCTATACTTACTAGATTTTTGAAATTTAATTGCTATATAGCTCAAATTACTATGAACAATGTTATAAGAAAACCTTCAATCATACGAGCATTAAAAAAAATCTATACCTCGTTAGTCATTTCTAGAGTGAACAATAAATTCGTTAGGTCGGAGTAATCTTCGAAGGTAAGACAGCATCGTTGTCTTTACATGTAAATCCATCGCAGCAAGGCTGAGTCATTGGATATTATCCTACCTTTTCTTTTGAATATACACGCAGCTCCTTGATGGTCTCCTTTGAAAATTGAGGAGACTGACGAAGCACAAAATTCTCTAGCCTCTAGCTACGCGCCATACTCTCATGAATAAGACTCATGAACTCTGTGCTGAGCAGAAAAATAATACGATAAATGTGAGTGTGTCCGAACCGGTAATTACGAAGTTACTTGACGTACAGCTGTCGCGAAGCGTTCATTCAAAATCGCATTAGCGCCGGCATAAATAAACAGGCACGTGTCATTACATCCGGGAAATTAACGGTATTATTTTTGCAATAATTATAAAAATAATCGCGTTAACAATCATTTCAATCGTTCAAGCCCAACAAAAATGACGTGTTTAATTTTTAATATTTTTAACAAATTGAAACAACGAGAATAACAATAACATTGTTCAGGATCCTTATTCAACAATCTACGTTCTAACTTGACGAAGTATAGTCAGGATATTTATCAAAATGAAATGTTGACGAAAATAAATATTTTTTACATTCCAGGTATGCAATTTTCAATCCCATTTGGCATGAGTCTGCAATAAGATAATTAAAAATAGGAACGCAATTATTAAATTAACAATTTTAGTATTCTTAATCGAATATAAATATTCTGTGTGTTCATTAGGAATAATTAACGAGTAAAAATGCAATGTGCAATTGCATTTAGTTTTCCATTGTTCATAATGTTTTTGTTTTTTCACTGTTACAGCAGTGCCTCGGCAGGGAAAGTCCTCGTGAGCAATTTGCCACTTCACGCGAGATTCGAGGACGTCGAGCCCCTGTTTTCGGCCTACGGACAGGTGCAAAACGTCGAGAAGGTATCATCCCGCGATCTCACCACCCAGACCGTCCTCATCAGTTATGAATCGCAGGATCAGGCGCAGCAGTAAGTAAAAAATGAAATAAAATTATCGTGAATGTATGTATTTGTGGGAGAGACCCCGCTGGCGTCCCTTTTAAGCTTCATATGTTTTATACGAGCAATTAAAACCTTTCAGCTAATATTGCATAATGTATCAAATTTATCAAATTAATGAGCGCGGGTCTAATGCCAGACAAATTTTGAGGAATAGCTTTCGAAAAGAAATTCCGATTCCTCGAGATTTAATCATTCTTCATCAACAATATTATTTGACGACCAAAAAATTCACTGCATTTCTTTTTTGAACTCAAAACATCAATTCACACCGATATAATCCATTAAGCCAATGGCTAATAACTATGCGCCATGTTAAACTGACCAACTTGAAATATCTTCGTAGGAATAATCCCAAACGAAAATATTTTTCTATTTACATTGGGTCCCAGGAAACCAATCGTTAGTTGATTAAATATCACACGTTATCCAAAAACGTTTGTGTCATTTTAGGGGTTTGAAGATCAAATCATTGTTGTGCAACTAATTTGTTTCTTCACTTGCTTATTTTCATTATTATTGAAAATCATATATTGATTTTTTATCGTTAGCAGGATTGTCGTAATTGGCTAAATGAAAATCCAAATAAATGTTAGCTTCGTAGCTTGAATGTGCCGAGGAAAATTTGAAAAATA
The DNA here is from genome assembly GCA_030523105.1 of Ophioninae sp. A BG-2022a. NCBI lineage: Eukaryota > Metazoa > Arthropoda > Insecta > Hymenoptera > Ichneumonidae > Ophioninae sp. A BG-2022a. The sequence goes on along the minus strand of JAPYZI010002151.1, from coordinate 17,067 downwards.
AAACAATAATAATAATAATAATATAATTACTATTACTGCATCGAAGTTTTTTAAACTCACAAACCTTTTTTTAAAAATATAAAATTAAATGATATTAAGGCTTATAAAAAAACGTACTAGAAATATTATAAGACTATAGAAAAACGCGACTGCAACAAAAAATGATAATTTCATCGTTTTCATGAAATTCGCAGAGTTGTGAACCATCTTGATGGATACCAGTACGAAGGTGCCCCGTTGAAAGTTGAAATGTCGAGTGCGGAAAGTCGACGGAGGGCGCGAAGCCAAAGGGGCGGCGGGGTTGCTTTCTCCGGTTTGCCAGGCTCGGGCCGTCAAACGGACTTTCCGCTCCGTATACTCGTCCAGTCGGACATGGTAGGTGCGATAATCGGTCGACAGGGCTCGACGATACGTCAGATAACGCAAATGACACGAGCAAGAGTAGACGTACATCGCAAGGACAACGTCGGCTCCGTCGAAAAAGCCATAACGATTTATGGAAATCCCGATAATTGCACGAATGCATGCAAGAAAATATTGGAGGTTATGCAGCAAGAAGCAAATAACACGAATAAGGGGTAAGTGTATTATTAGTAGGTCCCAATATGACACACAATATCGATATCACCATTCATTCATATAACGTTTTTCAAAAATGTTATTTTTATATAAAATCTAATTTTTTATATAAACATTTTTTAATACTAAATTTTTATGTAATATCTATTCAGTTTTATATTAATTTTTAAAAATATTTTATTTAAATACAATGCAAATTTGTAATATGCAATTTTGCAAATATTCGTAAAATCGATATGATTTATATTATTCATTAAAAAAAAAAAACGTATCAAGATTTTTTTAAGCCTGATTTTTATACCTCCAAGAACTTTGAAGTGTACAAATTTTGAATTTCCACAATGCATAACTTATTGTTTAAAATTATTGAAATTCTAATGAGTCATAATTACAACGAAAATTTGTTCAAATAATAAAATCGATTGAGAACCATTTGATCAATATAGTAAAATTGGGGAGTCCAATTGTGAATGAATACTGGAAGAATTATATATGATTTTTAATGAAATTCAAAATTCACACTCCAATGTATACTGTTCTGATAACTGAGTTCAATCAAAATAAATCATCACATTATTCGTCCTTAAAATATGACAACATTTGTCAAACTTTTATTGCAGTGAAATAACGCTAAAGATACTGGCTCACAACAATCTGATCGGTCGTATAATCGGCAAGGGTGGGAACACCATTAAGAGAATCATGCAAGATACGGATACGAAAATCACCGTGAGCAGCATCAATGACATAAACAGTTTCAACCTCGAGCGTATAATCACGGTCAAGGGTACGATCGATAACATGAGCAAAGCAGAGTCGATGATCTCCAGCAAACTGCGTCAGAGCTATGAAAACGATCTGCAGGCGATGGCGGTGAGTAGTTGATTTTTTTTTGTCGATCGATCGAACAAGCCCAAACGCGTAACCCGAACAATTAGAATTCACAAAGAAAAAAACAGAATAAACGATCGAAGCAACGATCGAACGAATCCAAACCCAAACAATCATGAAAAGGGCAGCCCACATAAAGTCCAAACCGAAAAAAAAAACACGAAACAATCTACAAACAACTCGAACCACAAACCCAAAGATAAAAAAATGTAAAAATGATCAAACCGGTAAATCAAGCAAATCCAAACAAACCCAAATAAACACGATAGACGAAAAAATACAGAACTGATTAAACTGACGATAAAACAAATTAAAAAAAAAAGAATAAAAACACAAACCCAAACATAGACGATAAACGAAATAAATGGCAGAAGTGATAGAGCGAATATTTAATTTCAGCCTCAAAGTTTGATGTTCCCGGGACTTCATCCAATGGCGATGATGTCTACAGCAGGAATGGGTTACAGCTCGCGTGGTCCGGGCCTGTACGGCTCTGGTCCGGCACCTTACGCTTATCAGGGCAACTTGCCAGCCCAGCAACACGCGACTATACCCGCGGACACTCAGGAAACGACATTTTTGTACATTCCCAATAACAGCGTCGGCGCGATTATCGGGACCAAAGGATCTCACATAAGGAATATAATAAGATTCTCAGGTGCTAGCGTTAAGATCGCACCGCTCGAACAGGACAAACCGGCTGATCAGCAAACCGAGAGAAAGGTCACCATAGTCGGTTCTCCGGAGTCACAGTGGAAGGTTAGTCTCCCGCCATTTCTTACCTATGACGTAATACCGGAACGCGCGGCAGAGCCAGCCGTCTCACGAGTGAGAACGTTAGGGGCCTACGAGAGAAGTATTTCTACCGAATCGTCGGTGGTGTGGTGTACTCCGTGCTGGAATCCCGAACGGACGGCGCGGGTTCGATTCCAGGCTCGTGGCACCAAAAATTCTCGAAAGTTTTTTCCGAAGATATCTTGAACGGTTACTTCGATGAAAAAACACTCTCGGTGATTCCCGACGGGTTCTTCCTCACAAAAAAAGTTTTCATGCCCAACCAAAATTAATCGAAATTTTCAAATCTGATTTCTCGATTAACCTGTAAGTTTGGGGTGATGTGCTATCACTTAGACATTGCCTTGATGAAACAGGAATAACAATCAGCAAGAGACACTGGTACGAAAGAGTTACGTGAAATCTATATCGTAATTCGTCTCCAGGACTTCTGCGATAAATAATATTTTTTGCATAATTCGTTTAGTTTATTTCAAATTATAATATTATTGAAAGCATTATATTAATGTTTTCATCGTAGGGAAGTTAAGAAACATCATTTTTTCCGATTACTTTTTTGTCAACTAATTTTTACCACTCGTATTAACTAATTCGCTGTCGTTTTGCAAAATTTCATTGGAGATTTTCGATCGCAATTTGCGAAAAAGATTTTGGAATAATAATAGCAATGTAGACATAGAAAATGAAGAAACATATCGGATTGTTGCATTTCGACGGTCCAAAGTGAAGAGATTGATTAAATATTTCAGTTAATTACATAAATATTTATTCATAAGATATTCAATTCAATGGACAATTAAATTTTCTATACTCAAATGATACAAATTTTGTGTTACTATCTTGATTAATTTTCAATAATGTATTTGAACCTTCAATAATCAATTTAAAACTTTAATACTCAATTTGAATCTTCAATATTTCATTTGAATTTTCAATTTCCCATTTGCATTGTCAACATTCCATTTCTATTTTTAATAAACAATTTGGATCTTCAAATTCCCATCTGAATCCTCAATAGGCTACATAATTAGGTTAGTCTTAATAATCCACGAATCCCGTCTGAAGGAGCTTGAATGAACAATTTTCCGCCCTCGTTTTATTGCAGGCTCAGTATTTGATTTTCGAGAAAATGCGCGAAGAGGGCTTCGTCGCTGGTACCGAAGACGTGAGGTTGACAGTTGAGATTTTGGTACCGAGTGCTCAGGTTGGCCGTATAATCGGTAAGGGAGGTCAGAACGTCCGAGAACTCCAGCGTGTAACCGGAAGTGTCATCAAGCTTTCGGAGCAACAGGCTACTCCGCCTCCGGCTGACGAGGAAACTACCGTACACATTATCGGACCATTCTTCTCCGTTCAGGTATGCAAAATTCATCCAGCTAGATGATTGTATTATGATATTATGATCGGCAATCGGCGACCGAAGTATTTATTAGACTCTTTTTCCTTCATCTACTCATGAAGATCGTTCAACGCTCATCGAGCGATCTCATTTTGACGAAGGTAGAATAAACTGATGTGCTCCACATTGGGTCGACTTATTATATCGATACCAACACTAACGCCACCAAACAATCTTCAAACTGTCAATCAACGAAGTTTTCAGTCGATCGAAACATAATTGTTGTTACTGTTGATGAACGATTCAGATGTCAAGAGTTTTGTTTGATGAAACTAATCTTTAAATGATAACAGTGGATATTAGAATAACAAAAGTACTTTTGACGTTCCTTTAACATTCGAATACTTGAATGATCCCGATACTGTTGACGTGCCTTCAAGCCGCATTCCCAAAGCTATTAAAAGTCTCCAACCATCAACGAGTTATCAGAATCCAATGAATCATTCTCTTTTCCCACTTTGATAATCGGAAGTTGCATCTTCTTCCCCAGTTCTTCAAAAAGCGCCTACACAAAACGAAAATATCGAGCCACTAATCAACCAACCCACTAACCGTCACAGCAAACCCCAATTTCCACAGAAGTACCATCGAATCCTACATTTCCGGTGAAAAAGACCAAGAATCACAAAAGCGCCCAACCTTCAATTATCCCGTCGTGATTTTCAGTCGGCGCAGCGTAGAATCCGGGCAACGGTGATGCAATCCGGTGCACCGGGTAGCGGAACCACCGGTGGTCCTGGCTCACGCGCTGGACGCGGAAGCAGCGAGGAGGGTGGTTCGCGCTCGCGAAGAGACGACAGCGCTGCTTCCCAGCAAGGTAGCACGCAATCCCAGAGTCAGGGATCCCAGCAACAATCGAGTTCGTCGCCGTCAAACCAGCAGCAGCAGCAGCAGCAACAACAACAACAGCAGCAGAGTCAGCAGCCTCCTCAGCAGCAACAATCGCTTCAACAACCGGCTCAACAGCAACAACCGCCGCAACAGCAGTAACGTTGATTAAAAGTGCCCGACGTCATCGAACCACGGCTCGCCAATGAATCCGTTTTTATCGGCCGGTGTTCAATCGAGTGGAGAAGACACCTGTTTCGTTCGTTTATTTTTATTTTTATTTTTATTTCGCGGCGAGTAAGAGGAATAACCACGATTGGAGTTGAAAGAGTGAGAGACAATGATGATGGAGCAGTGAGAGAAAGATTATCAAATGTGTGGCGCCGGGTCATTCGCCGGAGTACATCGTTTCTCGTCAATGAGGATTCTCGCTGCGATGATGAACGTGGGGAAACTCGTGAAACCCGCTTTCGGAGGATCAACGCGACGCGCAAGCTCTGCAAACGTTTCGAAACTATTATTCAAAGTATTTCTTATTATCGACGCGAGCTCGCGCATCGTCGCGATCGTTTCGCTCCGTTACGTTCTCGTTCTCATCGCGCGCAACAACGGCGCGAGGTACTCGAGAAAACTGGAGGGAAGAAGGTTTACCCGTGGGGAAGAAATACCGCGCCAATTCTAGCGCACAATCGTCATCGTTGCTACACCGAAAATGACGAAAACGCCATTCTCGACGAACCACGTGTTTTTTTTTCTTCTTCTCATTCACGGGCACGAGAAACGAGCGGTATACGCGTGATCCGGCGCGACGATAAAACGAAACGAAGTCTACTGGCTGATGGTCAAGCTCCTCGATGGATTGCGACGAGCTGCGATTGCGCAATAAAAAATAAAAAAGAAAACATTACGAAATAACGATAGATCGGTAACGACACCTGGCCGAAAGAAAAAAAAAACGTGAGACTACGAGAGAGCTAAGAACGAGAGTGAAGAGCAGACGGGAGGATAACGCGATAACAGCAGCAACAACAACAACAAAAGCAACAACAACAAACGACGGAACACACACAACCTTATTACCTCATTCATTACGATTAAAGATTTAAAATATGATAAAGTGAAATGAGAATGAAAGGATAAAAAAAACCAACTAATCTAAAAAGTCTACCTAATATTAAAGTTATAATGATATACAGAGAAGTTAAGTAACGAATACACATTACGTTATCACCTGTTACTACTACTGCTACTATACTATTATTATTACTACCAATACTACTACTACTATTACTATTATTATTATTATTATTATTATTATTATTATTATTATTATTATTATTATTATTAATTATTATTATTATTACTATTATTAATACTTAAATACCAATCAATTCTTCTACCGTTGCCGAGGATTGATATCATTGATTCTTCTCTGTTTCTATTATTCACCCCCAAACCCCCTTGCTAATACGAAAGTGAATGACGTTTTTGTTTTCTCCCATGAGGAAATAAGAACGAAAAAAAACGCGAAAAACGTTGCGAACAGTGACAAGTTTATTGAAAACAGCGATAAACGATACGTGAGAAAGAGAGAGAGAGAACGCCATCAACGCTCAATAAGGGACGTGATACGAGCAAGCGTGGGCGAGCTTCACGGAACGGCTCTCTAACCCATTCGCCGTTTAATACCAAAGAAACGATTACGATTTTTTTTGTCGTATTAACAAGTGAAGTGGAAAGAAAAAAAATAAAGATCGCACGCCCGCTCTAGATGAATTCTCGCGTCACTTGGAAACGCTCGAGGTTTTCGCCTCGGAATTGTTCGTTGCGAGGATCGCCGCGGCGGTGTTTACGAACAGTCGCGAAATGGCCGCGCTGATGGACGCAAAATGGCCGCGTATCGGGACAAAATGGCCGCTGCGTTATCGCTAAGAGAGGTGGAAAAACCAAAAGCGCTTGAGGGAGAGATCCGGACGTTGTTGTTCCGAGAGTAAGCGAGGGGGAAGAAACACAATATGATAAAAAAAAAAAAAAAAAACGCTGTTGGTGCTACGCAAACGGAACAAATTGTGAGGCGGTTGAAGCGTAGTAAAGAGTTAAAACAAACAAAAAAGTATATAAAGCAAAAGTAAATGAAAACCGTGAAAGATTACATACAAAACAACAAAACAAAGAAAAAAAATAAAAAAATAAAAAGACGATCGATTTACGAGCCACGCAACTTTCTTCAGGGATTAATATTTTAACCGTGGATGTAATAGTGCGTGTGTGTGCGAGTGTGCGTGTGTGTTGACTGATAACTATTATTCGATAAGTAATTTGATAAATTACCTTCATTAAAGATATCGCGGAATGAGAATAAAGAATACAGAGAAACGAGGGCACGGAAGGAAAAAAAAACAAATAATGAAAAATAACATACAAACAAACAAATCGGCAGAAGCCTCCGAGTCTTCACGGATATTTCGTTGGGTAAAATACGAAATACGTTGCCGCCTCTCGAGCGACCAATTGACACGTGGAAATATGTGTACAAAAGGAATGCATAAGAATGAAAAAAAAGGATGGGGTCAAAAAAAAGATGATAATGAAATCGCGATGGGAACACACGATCGACGTATAGTACGTCGAAGTGTTGATTTTTGGATTCAACCAAAAATAACCAAATATCGGACTGACGAATATACTAAACTTTGGGCGTCGACGTTTCGCACCCAACTAATATTTTTCTTTTTTTTAAATATAATTTTTTTTTTCACGAGAGCTCCCGAAATCGCGGGCAGGCAAGGCTCTCGAATAATATCGACGAGAATGCCCTCTCCTCGGTACGTTTTATCGCAGATACCCCGTGTTAGAGTCGGATCGGCAGAGGGAAAAAAAAAGTAACGATTTTTTTCTTCCTCTCTTTACTCGAATCATGAGACTTCCCGCGAGTTGTTATTGATTCCGGTGATTCACCCGCGTCATGGATTATATGCGATAAACACGCGTTCAGTACAAAGAAAAACCATCAGAGTTTAAGGATTTAGTGAGAGGAAAAAATAAACGATGGAAAAAGATAATAAACGACAAAAAAGAGAGAGAGAGAGAGAAATATTATAAACTTGCGTACAAACGATCGAATTTGGGATGTGCGCGCGATGATTGCGCGCCCCGTCGTCGCCGATAGAGCGAATAATAGGGGACAGGGGTTGAAAAGAGCTTCGGGGCTTATAAAAGCGATCGAAATGCAAAGGGGTGTGAAAGAGAAGGGAGAAAGAAAGAATACGTAAAATCAAACAAAAACAAAGGCGAATCCTTTCGAATACGACAAAATAATGCTGCTTGCGAATTGAGTGGAGAATTGATGAATTAAGGGTGAGAATTGAAAAAAGAAGAAGAAGATGATGAGAAAAAAAAAACAAATCAGAGTATAAGTTTATTTTTGATACATTGTTGGGGAGATCTACGTAAATCTTTCTTTTTTCTCATTTTTTTTTGTTACATGTTTTAATAACTTAATGAATTTTAACGATATTAAGGAGTGTCGAGAGGTCGAGAGAGGTGCGATTAATGAGAGGTGAAATTTTTAATATAAATAAGGCATGGCGGATGAATAAAGAAAAAAAAACACAAAAAAACGTTCGAAGACAGCGAGGCATAGGAATTTCACGAGTGAGATGTTTAAGATGAGATATAACAGTGAAAAAAAAAAACAAAAAAAAAAACAAAAAAAAAACGTTACAAAAAGAGGAAAATTCGAAAGAAAGAAAGGAGTTGTGACGCGCAGCTTTTTGCGCTGCGACGTCAGGAAAAAAGGAGATTTATAGTCGGATGAAAATTGTATAATATATTTAATATATTTCAAGATACGGCGGTGGTGCAAAGTGGCGATTTGGAGAGAGACGTTTTGCGTTGAACAAGGAGAAGAAAAAAAAATGAGGTAAAGAAACAAAACTATCCATCGACACGAGAGAGTCGACGACATCGCGCTCTATTTGGGCTCGGAGTTTTATGCGACGCAAATTGGCCGTGTCGAGGTTCATCTCGTTTCGTTGTTACCTCTCCTCCAATTCGCTTCCACCACTTCCGGATTATTTATCGAGCGTAAATATTTGCAGAGGAGAAGACGATTTGGAAAAAAGAACATTAGAAAAAAAAAGAAGTAAACAAAAGTGCCAAGGGTTACACTCATGAATTGCCACATAGAGTTTTACAAAAACGAAACACAAAACAAAAATGAACGTCAAGGGATCACCAAACTTCCGGTCATTGACGAACCGACGTTTCAACCGTATTTGAAGTACGTTTGATAATACAGTACAGTATCAACAAAATTGCATCATCGAGAAACGGAAAAACGAAGATAAAACAAAACGAAAAAGAGGAAACATTTACGCTACTTAGAACCACTTTACTCTCCTTTTTCCAGCAAATGAACAAACGTCAGTATACTTTCGTTCTTTCGATTGACCGTTCGAAAAATTTCGGCCACGAGCGGTCGAGAAAAAAGTAAAAAAAAAAACAAAATTCAAGTAAAACGAAAAGAAAAGATCGCTATTTCACATTCATTAGTCGCATGGAAGAAAAAATTTGAGTCGTTGAAATTTTTTCCCACCACTCACGATTCAACCGAGCCCCATCCTCCTCCTCCCCCCCCCCCATCCCGCCCAACCTCTGTATTATTTTTTTTTTCATTCATCAATTACGAGAACCAGAAAGCTATGAAATTCAGAATGGTAACGATGAAGGAACATTTCTATTCGGAAATATTCAGCGAACCAGTAACATCTTAGAACGATTGCAGCACCAAATACGATCGTAATCTCGCACGTTTTTTCGAATATATTGGAAAGGGCTCTTCTTTTGCACAAGATGCATACGTATATATATCCAAAACATATGTGCGAGTATACATTTGTGTATAAATGTATATAATAATATATCTATATATACGTACCCTTCGAATTTGTTGCTCGCTCAAAGTTCCCAAGCTCAGCAAACAAGAACACAATCACAAGAGGAAGAAAGAAAGCAAAATGTAACGAAACGATAATGAAATACACAAACACACGAAGACATGGACAAAATAGCAGCCATTGTCTCGCAAACCGAAGGAGATGAATAAACATAAAAGAGAGAGAGAGAGAGAGAGAGAGAGAGGGAGGAAAGACACGAACAAAAAAGGAAGGTGGAGAATTGAACAAAGAAAAAGAAGAAATACGAGACAAATGAGGAAAAAAAAAAATAATAAGAAATTCGAAAAAGAGATAAACAAAAATCCTACACGAATCAAGATTTTATTTTCCGCGTAAACTTTTTCGGCCATTTTCACACCTGGTAAATAGCATTTGAGCCCATTACGCGAGCGAAGGCTATAGAGAGAGGTAGTGACTGCTGGAGTGGCCTTGGCGAGAGGGACGTTGAAAATTTACGAAAAGAAAAATCGCGGGACGCGTTCCCCAAAGAAAAAAAAAGAACCCTCGCACCCATCGAGAAGAATGTACAAATCAAACGCATTAAGAGAGAGAGAGATGGATAAGAAAGGGTGAGAGAAAGAGCGGGAGAGAGAGAGAGAGAGAGAGAGAGAGGAGGCGTCAGAGACGATGAAGATGACGATAAGAATTAAGAAAGAAAGAAACAAAAAATTGCAGAGAAATTATTAATATAATGATGATAACTTAAAGATTTTAAAGTTATTAAATTATTAAATCGTGGGAGTGTGGTAAGAGTGAAGAGGAAAGGTTCAGGACGAGGGAATGAAACTAACTTCGCGGTAGTAACCGGGTAGGGATACCACAGACAAATGTACAAAACAAACAAACAAACAAACAAAAAAATCAAGTAATCGCTAAATCTTAAATGTTAGTATCTTAAAAGTATTTTATAGCCGCGAGGATTTTTTATCGCGCTCACGGAGGGAGTAAAGTTTTTTTTTCTTTTTGTTGTTTTCGAATAAGATGAAAAACAGAAAGAAATTTGTGCGAAGAAAGCGTTCGCCAGCGAATTCGTTCGATTCGTGCTCGATACTTAACGGACATTCTGATCGGTGATCGGCCATTGCGTAATCGTAGATCAAATCCGAGGACCGAGGCCGAGCGAAAGAAAAAATAAATAAATAAATCGACACGAGAACGCAAGCACGTTGCAACCGACCATAGGACTCAGTCGAGCGTCTAACGCGTAACTGCTACGCGATTCGCCAAACAAAACACCAAAAAAAAAAAAAAAAACAAAACAAAACAACCCATTGAACTTTGACTCGAAAAGTACCAAACCTCACGTGTAAACATTCGTCATTCGGGTAACACGTACGTACGAAAGATCGTTGACCTTGACGATCCACAACGCGCAGTGAACGAGGCAACTCGTGAACAAATTCCTCAGCGAACATTGTGACGAATATTTGTATCGCCATCTCGAATCAAGCCGAATGAAAAATCCCAGAGTGAAAGCAGTTGCAAGTGCGCATGCAAAAATGCATATCAGAGCATCGACGATCTCTCGAAATTCCACGTGAGAGATTGCGCGATAACATTGTCGTCCATTATCATTATGGCCACTGTTCAGGGGCTTGTACCACCTTCAACCAGGTTCGACGAAACACTCGTGAAAGGAAAAACAAAACAGAAAAGTCAAACTGACGTAAAAATTTCGAACTTTTTATCAGTGTCGTCAACGACCATTTTACGAAATTGTGGCTGATTGATTGATCGTAATAGTGAAACGATTGTACGATTCATTGCGGGATAATGTTAAAACGAAAAAAAAACTAACCTTTGAAGCACTCCGGGCCACGAGAGAGTGAAATATTTTTCACTTTGCTACCGCTACATATATAATATATATATATTTATGTATATATATTATATATGCACATTAACTACATCCATATACTCGAGCAGACGCACCAATTACACGTTGAAATACCAATGCTTCATAAAAGCCGTTTATGATATATGAGATAAACAACAACTACAACAACAACAACAAAAGTAACTGTATTGTGCTTAGGAGACACGATTTCCGTCTACCTCGTATTAACGACGACGGTCGTGGTTGGGGAATAGTTATTAATGAAATCTATAGCGACTAGTGATTATAATAGTGATTATACATGAAACTCGGAGTGAAATGATAATTCGATCGTCGTGCGTGTACGTGAATAGTTATTTCTTCTTTTTTTTTTAAACTTTTGTTTCCATTTTATTTTCTTCCTTTTAATAGCGACGATGATTATCCACAATTGTTGTTGTTGAAAGGTTGAGAGCGAAGTTCGCAACGTTTTTACGAATAGCGGTTAGCATTTAAACAGAAAAAAAGAAGAAGAAAGAGGCAAGAGGAGAGTTAAAGGGAGACGAGGGAGCTGAAAAACAAACAAAAAACGGAATAAACGGAAATCGATGCTTCGTTTTGGAATTTGGTATCGATACGTTTGGAAAATTTGCGCCCGAACGAATGGAGAAACTCGCGGATGGTGACTGCCAGTTGGAATTCAATGAAAGAAATAATTGGCTCGAATGAAAATAACGATCGTTCGAACGGGACGAAAAGCCAGAATCACTTGCGAATCATTGACTTACCATCCGAGAGTCCACCACGCGAGTCGTCGCCATCGATCGCGGCAAGCGTAAAAAATTCAAAATTACTCAAAAACGATGAATTTCTTTTCTTTTTTTTCTAAGAAGAAAAGAAAAATACAGCATAACATTGCACAATTCGAGAAGATTATCGACGCGCGAAATATAAAGTAAAACACAAAAGAAAAACGTGGGCCTTATTGTACACAGTTGGGCATTGTTGTTATGTGAACGATATCAATTGATATATCGATAACAGATAATATATCAGATATGTGGAGTCCAGACTATACGATATGACATCGGTTATCGTCTCTCACGTAATTCACCAGATTGGCTCGAAGAATAGAAAGAAAAGAATTGCTGCAGTTACTATTATTCAAACTGAAAATAATTCGTACGAATCATTGGAAAAAGACAATAGGAAGTTTGAGTAGGGGAACGAAAGAAATAATGCCGGTGGAATTGCGTGAGATCGATAGTTTGATGAACCGATGTGAAAGGTAGATAGCTGATGACGGCATAGATCGCCGGAAGTCTTAATATATATTATCTATTATTATCTTATTGTTGCCAACGATGGGCATTATGAGCAAACCGCGCGGGTATCTAACTTATTATGTACATTACGAAAAAAAAACGTCACCACACATACACCTCATCCCTGTTTCAATCCTGTCACATCCCTGATTATGTATATGTATACACTCTATCTAATAACGAATTTGACAGCTGACACATGTGTACGTATGTGTGTGTATATATGTTTGTACGTATATATTATACGCACATACGTACGCGTAGATCATTGTTGCCATCGTTGCCCCTTAAAGGTAAAAAAATGTTGGCTTCGTTTCGTTCAAGTAAAATAGAAAACACCGGAAAAACGTTAAATCGTTATGAAAAAGATTGACATAACGAATACTATGAACGTCGTTGATACTAAAATCCAGAAAAAAAAATAACGATTACGTATGAAAACGTGATTACGAAATTCTCAGTGGTTCGATAACTACAAGAATCAGAAAAAAAAAACAAACAATTTACACGCGCTCATCCCTTAAACCAAAATTCACAGGAAGGCCAAAAAACAAAAGAACAAAGAACGAAAACTTTTTTGCGTGCATGTATCATGCCGTCATAAATATCAAGTAATAAAAAATAATGAAAAAATTCGTCCAGTAATCTCAGGAGTAGTTCGATTTTTTACGAGTTATCGAGAATTACGAAAAGAAAAACGCATCGATCGCGAATTTGCAGGACATTTTGAGAAAAATAAGATCTTCACGATAACTATTGTTTTACGTTTCATTAATATATTTATTTTTTTGTTCCAAGCCTTGAATGGTATTGTATCCTCGGATCCGGCAGGAATAAACAACGTTTTTTAAAATAACACTTTGTTTTCCGGCTTGGTGTAGTAGTTCGATAGGTCGGTTAAAAAGTAATCGCTCGGATCAATTTTCGTTGCACACTTTTAGGCCTCGTGTGTCTTGATTTTGTCCGAAAAAAAACAAGATTTTTTTATTCTCCCTCCGTCCCTCCCTTCCTCTTTCTCTCTTTCTCTCTCTGTCTCTCGCTCTCCCTGTCTCACTCTCTCTTTCTCTCTCTCTCTCCCCCACCTGTATCTCCCATAAATCTCTTTTCATATTCCCATAATTTTAATTCGATTGTTTCGTCGATTCGTTTGTCTCTCGAATGTTATTGTGAATCTTGTTCAGCTATTATCGTTCCCTGATTGTCTCAACGTAAGAAAAGAAAAGAATAAATCCAACGAAAGAGAAAAACGCGAAAAATGAAAATTGCTGATCCGAGACGACGAAGATGAACGTACGAGGAGGTACGTGAGACTCAGCGAAGCGAACGAAAAGAATTGTTTAATTTCAATTTCATACGCACAAGATCTTGAAACGCGAAGATCCCACTTAATCGTAAAGAAATTATAGCGGTTCTCGGTAATTGCGGTATATGATACGTGCATCCGGAAAAGAATCAAATAAAACAAGATCTCGCGCTTTGATCGATCTGTTCTGGGCTCACGGAAACGATTTTCCGCACACAAGGGGAGAAAGAAACATAAACGAGACAAAAAAGAAAGGAAATGAAAAAAAAATCATTAATGATGGATCAATCGAATTGTATAATGAATTACAAAACGAAAACAATAATAATAATAATGGGCAACGCTTAAAACGCGAGCGGGACGACCCAGCACAGCGCTCGGGCGGACGCGGGTCATTAAATATTAAACTGTATAATGTTGGTTGCATGCATACGAAATAAAAATAATAATAATGATTTTTAAAGAAAAAGCGTAAAAAAAATATTAATAATAATAATGATAATGCTAAAGTAATGAAAAAAAAGAAAACAGGCGAATCCCGGCAACAACGCCGAGGCCGACCCAAACTTAATCGTCTATCGATACATAATAATTGATGCTTATGATTTTCTTTTTTTTTTTTCGTTTTCTTATTTTATATAGAAGTTTCGCATTCGCGTCGGAGACAACCTCCACGCTTGGCATTCGCCTCGCATACGCTACGTTTTTGTTTTTTTTTTTCGTCTTCATTACGACTTTTTTGCTTCGGGATCAGAAAGACTCTGGTAATTTTTGTCGGACATCGTACGAACGTTTTTCGATCATCTCGTGGTCGAATCACTATGGAGGCAAAAATGATATATAATTGAGGAAAGGATTGAACATTTTTTTTTTTGAAAGATCGTCGTTTTGAAACGCATAAATAATCCAGCAGTCCATTGTCGTAGCGTGAAATATTCTTCTCGATACTCACGAGGTATCGGACGAATATAGTGAAGATTGACCGACGATATTCGCCAGTTTCATGACCCGCACTTATAATAATTTCACAATAATTAATTCATTTTTTTGTTGTTTTTATTTTTGTCTACTTAGTTTACTTTAATCACTACTATTCCTACTATAACGAGCTACTACTACGATTTTTTTGTGTCTTCGATTATTGATGATTTGCTACTTTTCACGAATTCAATGATGCATATATATTTGTGTACTACTTGGTTTGAGCTCATTTCGAAAATATCGGCGCATCTAGTAATTTACTCCTTCGGGAACTAAGCTATGATTTTCTTTTGTTTTTTTTTTTTTAAGAATTCAACGAGTGATGATATTACCAATCTAGAAGATTTGAGGCAGTTTTCCGAAAATAAACGAAAAACTTCGTTACTGCAGAATTTAACGATAGAAGAATACATTTTTTTTTTTGTAAACGCAAAATCATTTTTTTTCAATTATCGAAACACGTTTGATTATCATCATTTCGCGATTTCATTTCTCTTTTTATCCCTTTTCTCCCTTCCGCTCTTATCTCCTCCGTCTCTGTCCTCCCATTTACTTTCTCTCCCTCTCCCTTCTCTCTCTCTCTCTAATTTTGATTTAAAAATGGCGCATCAAATTTTCGGATACGAAACACGAAATTACGGCAGTTTTTTTTTAGTGAGTAATGTTTCAAGATTACTGCTACATATATGGATAATCATTAAGTACACACTGCATAGAAATTAACGAGAAGAAAAAAGGAAAAAAAACACATAGGCATTAAGGCGGGAAACGTACGGTCGGTAGCTTCGCTCCAGAATCAAAATTCCAATTTCGACTTTCGGAGAAAAAAAAATTAACGAAGCAGTCCAAATTTACCTTCGGCAAAAAGTTTAAAAAAAAAGTATAATCGTCATTTGTAATAACGAAACGAAATTTGTAATGATGAGACTTTTGCTCTCGGGCGACAGCTCCGACTGGAACCAAAACGAGTTTTAAAAAAAATTATAATTCGGGTTTATAAAATTTACGCGAAAGTGAGGAATTGCCGTACGATAATGTAGGAAACTAAATTTTTTTTCACTCGGATAACGAAAATGTGCGAGTCGCTGATACGTGAACCAAAATTGCTATGTTCATTCGAGATTAAAATTTATTCGAAATCTCATCAATCACAATACGCCACAAAAGAAACGAACAGTTAATTCCTACGGTCAATTTTTTTTTGTTCTCTTCACACATGACTTTACCGAGAGGTACGATAGTACCAGAAAAACTTGATGAAATTATTGTGTCAACGTATGTCCATATCCCATTTGCATTTACGTATAATTTTTGCCAAGCTAACTGAAGGATGTTCAACATTCACGCATATATCTTTATAGATATACGTATATATACATATATAATTAATGATACAGCCTACAGTCTTTCTTACTCCAAACCGACGATATATAGTTATATTATAGTTACATCAGTCGCGATGCGATTAGAAAAATAAATCACAAGTGCAATAGTTACCCAATAGAAACGGATTGAAAACGCGATAAAGCCCTCCGTATTTTCATCACCGATCCCAATCTTTTGTTTTTGGCATTACGGAGAACGATTAAAAAAAAAACAAACAAATAAATAAAAAGACTATGAAACGATAGAATTAAAATTACAAGAAGGGTTAATACCCTCGGCTTGTACGATGAAGAATTAATGGCGGATCGCGCGTCCACAAACTACCTCGCAAATTCTCTCTGCCGCAACTGTTATAAACGTACGTTCACAACCCCACAGCTAAAAGCGAATATACGAATATACATATATTTATTGACTGATGAAAAACAAATATGATCGCACTAAGCGCAAAGTCAGGGATTCATTCGCGAACAATTTTTCCATTGCGTTTCATCAAATTCTTTCTAGTTTCTTTTTTTTCGCTCCCACGAAAAAAAACAAACAAACAAAAGGTCGGATATTTTTGATGCCCGGATCTTTACGAATCTATTACAATGCAATAGAGCCTGAAACCTGCCTATATACATACGAAATACATTAAAAATCTATACACATGGGCATAAGTGATTAATCGATACATATTTAATAACAAAATGAAGAAAACAAAACAATAACAATAACCGAGGGACTTCGTGCTTGCTGAATTTGCAAATATATATATATATATATATATATATATATATATATATATATATATATATATATAT
>JAPYZI010002150.1:0-26208 GCA_030523105.1 Ophioninae sp. A BG-2022a | reverse complement strand
CGATGATTTTTCGATTTTTTGCAGAATTTTAAAGTTGGACCATCGATTTTTGCAAATTTTTCCATACATACCCCTTTGCCTCTTTTTTTGCGATTTTTTAGTGGGACTTTCCGGGAAAACTATAAGAGATATCGATACGAATCCAACGCCATTATTTAAGTTAGGCAAAAACCTTTTCCAAACCCACCCAATGAATCTCTCTAGCATATAAGAAGCTAGCCCTACGACCTTTTGAAATTTCGAGATTTTTGAGATTCTGGCAAAGTGGCCGGGGAAGTCGAAAAATTTTTTTTTCCGTTTTAATACAATTAAAAGGGTCTGTTTCATCGGAAATTTGCTGCTGATTATGAAAATACCCGAGATTTTGCCGAAAGTACAAAATTAGGTTGGGAAAATGGAAAAAACGTTTCTAGAATATTTTTTTGATATTTTTCCTTAGAAATGGAGATTTCAAGGCGAATGAAATGGTGGGTTTGTTGAAATATTAATAATAATTCAGGGTTTGATCGGCGAACTATACATGCTCGTATCAATCGACTCAGAATTTCACCCCCAACCCCCGTTTCATAGATGACACTCCGTCCTGGGACACCCTGTATATTACCTCCCAACGAGAGAAAGCGAGAGCGAGAATGAAAACCGCCGTCAGCGCCGCTACTTGAGAACTACCAATGGGGGCAGTCCCCAGCAGAATCGGCACATACAATCCTTATGAACTGTCCTTCTATGCACATCTGACTTCGTTGTCTACACGCAGGACGAGAAATCGTTTGTTCCTCGAAGCGACGTAAATTGTGAAAGTGTAATCTGATGGCGACGCGCGATATTGCGAGTTGCAAATATTTGCCGAAGCCCCGCGACGCCCATAATCAATTAACGGTGAATTGATAATACTCGCTGCGTTTCCTTCAACGCGCGTCACATTTCTTTTTTTCGATCTACGCGGGCCCCGTTCTCGGTTCACTCTTACGTACGCCCGGCAATTGTCAACTGGTAGGGAAATTTACGTCGTTGTCCACTGGAGCTGAGAAATCCAATCTTTCAATCGAGCATGAAGTTACGTATGACGGTATACGCGTTTGCACGTGATCCAAACGTGGCTCTCATTAATTGAAAGATTTTTGTCCGTTAATGAGTTCAGGAAAGTCCCCAGCTTGATTTATTTACGCTCGACCAGATACCGCCTGTCCGGATAATTCGTTGCCACGCAATCGTCGAGATGACAATCTCGCGGCAATAATTATTTGCTCGAACGCGAGATGAACACTGGATAAGCGAGATGAAAGATTTCGGCGAGAAAAATAAGACGTGCGAAAAAAACAAAGAACTTTCTTTCACACTTATTTTCACTCTTTGTGTTAAAATTCGTATTTTTATTTCGAACGATGTTTCATGAAGCGTGTCAAAGTTTCGACTCGTTGAAAATGTCGCGAAATACGAAAAAACCGTATTCCCGAATTGCGAGAACAAAAACAATAAAAGATGGCGGCCCGTTTCCGTGACACTACGCGATCGCCACTTTCCCGGCGTGTTCTCAGTTCGACAGGATTACATAGGTTGGAGCGACGCCCGATGGTGAATTTTGACACTACCGATCAGCACGCTCACTGAAGCTCTCTAAAGAAGTGGGGGAAGGCTTCTTCACCGTCCAGTTTTTGTAGCTTCAATTTTCGGTCGAGTGGCGTGTGTTGATAAAAAGATCTCCGCGAAGGAAACATCTTGTGTCAATTTTCCATTTGATTTGTATCGTACGTGTAGAAAAACGAATTTTAAGCGGTTCGCTTACGCTATTAATTAATCAATTTATTAATTACTTATTGATTGAAATTAATTAATAAAATTATTATAAATTATATTTTTAATGGTATAAAATTATTATAAAATTAATTAATTAATCAATATTAATACAGACAGTTTAATCGTCTTCGTAATAAAAATATTCTCACAAGATAAACTTGGGCCACGTGCAAGTGAAAGAATTAAGCGCGAACGAAACAAGATTTACTGCTGCATTGGTATAGTGCTTTCCCTCCAACGGATGAAACCATTTATCGTCGGTTTACACTAATCCTATGTCATCCCTCGACAACAGCGCCCCACGATGCTTGCAAGAAAAAATCGTTTTACACCCTGACATTATTTGATAAAGGTTACCTTACCATTCGTGCAGAAAACAGTTGCGACCAAATCAACCAAAGTTTGATCGCAAACCGTGGTCAAGGCGATTGGAAATGTCGAAGGTAACCTCTTTTGGGTGTTGGTTCTCGACCGTGTATCAAGCGCCTAGCCGGCCTCACCGAGAATCTTCCAAATTTGTCCGATTCGTTAGTGACGAATCTCTCACGAATACCCTTGAAACGTCGCGAATTCGTTGCTTCGATTCTGCAAATACGAAAATCTAATCGCGTTAATTTTTTAAGCAAGCGCCACGATGTGCGTTCCGGGAGAAGGTAGAAAAAATAAAGAAACAAAAAAAACACGGCGATGAGGTATAGAAGAATAACGCTCTTCGTTCGAGCACGCGCGGACGCGCGCGGCGCTGCGAGCGTTAGCGGGTCTCGCTATTTTAGCCTCGCTCCTATCGCTGGCCCAGATTCGTCGGAGCCGTCGAAGCGCGAGGATCTCTGGGATCCTCTGTCGGTGGGGATCAAAGCCAGAAATTCCGATACTCGTGTGTGTATATAAATCGATCGACGAGCGTCCTCGCTCTCGACCCCGCTTCAAGTGCGTGTTCTCGTGACGTTCCCTCGCAGAAAAGTCGTGTCCGCGAAGTTCACCGCGGCGCGCGTGTCGAGCGCCATTCAAGACGGAAGCCAAAAAGTCGCGTTCATTCGCGATCCGCGGCAGATTATAAATAGCCGCGTGCGCGCGCACGGTGTATTTACGATGTGACTGTCAAAACTTGCGAATATTTCGCGCGTTTCGTCATCGCTCGTGTTATTTTTTTTTCCTTTTTTTTTTAAATACACTTTCGTGCACGTTATCGCCGCATGACCGAGCAGACTTTTGGCTGTTGACACTCTCGTGTCTCGCCGGGCGCAACGCACGTCGCGCATTTCGTATTCGACATCCAGATGACATTGAGTGAAATCAACCGGCCGCGAACATCGTCCGGGGATAATTGAGCTGGTCGGTCCTCCGGAAACCCCTCCTCGGTAGGAGAGCGATATTTTTGTTCTCGCTTGTCACGCCTGATCGCGTATCTAATACTGAACCTTATTCGTTTGTCATTCGATCGGGTCTTTAAAAAAAATTCAGTTTTGTGCAATCTCGATTCGACTCGGTCGGTAAAGAAAGCAGAACGTTTTCGAGGATGTCTGGATTTCTAGGTTATTCGCCGATTTTTGCGGCATTGTATCGATGGGATCAACACGATCGAAGTGACGAAATCTGGAACGAAAAAGAGACCGCGTTTTTTTTTTCTGACATCGAACTGAAGTTCGAGCTTTGTATACACGTCTCTCTCGCTGATCGTACAGCCTCTATGACTCGCCTACGAGTCTACCCACCTGAAGCTACAACCCTACGAGTGACGTCACAATTTCACAAAAATGTGTAACACCCGCCGTCCGGAGGATCGATATAACTCGTATCAACAACTCGTGCGTTTTTCGATCCGAATTCCCGCAGGTAGGGCCGTAAAATCGCGTGGCAGCGGCGCGGCTAGAGCCCGGCCGATCGGCGTTCTCGCGTTCCTAACCTCAATTTGTCGAGCTCGGCCAATCGTGAGTTAGGCTTCTGCGACGAAGGGGATATCAGGGTTTGAAAGAATAAATTCGAAAGAATAAGCAAGATGAAGAAATCGGTTGGATAATTATGTCTATAAAATCATGTAGGTTTTTTATTTTGAAAGATTAAAAATTCACGCCATTATAAAAAATCTCATGAAGAACTATTAAAAAGTGAGAGGAGCCCTACGTCGGAGTTGATTCGATCATTCGGTTGATCCGAAATAAAAATATTTTCATTTTTTCTTAACACCGATAATGTCAACTTAGCCTTGATGAACCTTCTATTCGTAATGTTTCAAACAAATATAGTTCGGAGAGAAACACGTTTAATGTTTGACTAACATTTCCTCCGTTGTGAGCATAACCTCTAATCCACGATTTCCCCACCCTGCATTGGTCCTTCAATACTCATTGCCTCGGGCAAAATTATTTCACAATTTTCACCTAACCTCATACGGAGGGTACATCTCTAGATCATTTATTGAAAAGCGTTCTGATCGGGTGGAAAATAATTTCCTTTTTGTGACAGAGAATTTCGACCCTGTCAAGTGTACAGTAACCGCAAACACTTTTCGTTCGTCTCCGCCATGTTAATCGAAGATTTTCGACCGCTGCATTCTCACTCGGAGTTGACCGTGACTGGCCGTGAGTGGCGCTTTCGTATTTAGACGGACGAACGTTTCTTTGCTCAGACGTAGTGTCACGAGAGGACGCGTTTCGATGAAAGATCGTGGTTGTCGAGCGATCGGTGTGCGTTTTGGCTATCGCTAAAAATAGCCTTCCGGTATACGAAAACTCCTACGGGGAAGCTAATAAACGTTGGCCGCGGCGAGCATAAAACGCGCGCGTTTTCTGTGCTCCTTATGCAGGTGTCTCTTTCTCGCTTGTTTTTTTTCGCCGTATCATCGATCGGTCAAAGATAATCGCATCGCGGCCGCGATCGCGTCAGCCCGACGTTTATCTCGATCGTGCAGTGTCCGTGTGAAATTTTCACGGGAGAGTGACGCGCGTTTGACCTTGAGGGTCTGACTCGCCGTGTGGTATCGAATTCACGCTCTTCTGCACTTCCGAACGTGTCCAATTTTTTTCTTTTTTTTTTTTTTATCTCCGCGTGACTCAATTTTCCACGAAAAGATATGTAAAAGAAGCGCGGCAGGCGCTGCGATCAGCGTCCAATCGCGGATTATTGCCACTCGACGGTGGCACCATCTCGCGGTTACGCGGCGAACTAAACATTTTGCCTCCGCGGCATTAAATTGACGGATGCATTTTTTCCGCTCAGTTACACGACAGATGTAACGAGATGCTCGTAAAAACTTTTAACCGACGATTAATTTTTTTTTCGTCGTTTGAAATGTTCGTTTGCACGAAACATGGGCCGACGTTTGCTCGTCTCTGCGAGCGCCACGGCGCATTTATCCGTGCGTGCGTGACTCGAGGCATGTTATTTGGCGACGTCGTCGTCTTCGGTCCTCGGAAGAGGCCTTACTCGTAGCCCAGGGTCAAGGTCAAATAGACCTGACGACCGACATGCTTGCACGACGCGGATCCAACGGATCAATTTTTTCCTCTCGTTTCTATCTCTCTCTTCAGTACCACACCACGCGTCCCGTAAAAAAAAAAGATCGCAAATAAAAAACAACGTCGACTTACGCTTTACGATTTAACCTACGATGCGCGCGCGCATTGTTAGAGTCCCGTATAAAGCTACTAAATCGTACGAACACAAAATTCACCGTGCAATTGTACGTATTCAACGTGACTCGTTTCGGACAACGAGCGAGGAACGATTTTTGCGAAATCTAACCTCTCAAGCGGTTAACGACGAAAAATTTCATTTTGGCACGAAACACGTAACGAGAATCGTACACGTGACGATATCGGGACCCGTATATACGTGCACCGAGGAATTGGAAGACACGTGGATAGCGAGGGAAAATCTCGTACTACGCAACGCAAGAACCTTTTTTATTGGCATCGTCAAAGCGCCAGACCCCCCCCCCCCTCACCGCCCCCCCCCCCTTCTTTCTTCTCAACCTCTCATCCATCGTTCGCGGAACGTGTAATAACCGCAAGCCATATCTATACGTGTCTATTATTATTCACTATTTTGCTCGATCATGCCCCTGTGCACGACTATACGTATGTGTGTGGGCGTCCAACAAATATGTACGAGATTATTATTTATTTTCTATTTTCGGTACGGATCGATCGGCACGTGTACGCTGTTGACGACCATAGAATTAATGATTTTTTTATTTTTTTTTTTACATAGGAAACAACGATCATCCATGCGTTCGATTTTTTTTAAATTTTCGTATTTATTTTCTCGAAAAATCGCGAATTTATTTTTTGGAAATATCTCATTTTTTTTTTGTTGACTTTTCCTGATTTATGAAACCTTTGAATGGGCCTGTACACGAGCAAATTTATCCTTAACCCTGGCCGCCGATATTATTTTCTTGTAATGAGAAACGGCGACTCGGACCCTGGGCAAATTCTCTCTCTCTCTCTCTCTCTCTCTCTCTCTACCTCGTTTTTTCATTTTTGTTTCCATCTCCGTTTCGCTCTCGTTTATACCTCGCTATCGGTCTCGAACGTTAAGTCGAACTAAAAGTTGGCACTCGGAACGGAAGGACAAAAACAACAACGAGATACTACGCAGTTTATCTCAGAAAGACAGAACGAGAGAGAGGGAGAGGTGTTTCTGTATACTCGTTACGTACGTGTACTTGGTACGGTACTCGTGTTTCGCATAATGCAATTTGCAATACAATATACGGGATAATATTCCACCCGAACCAAATCGTCGGCGTCTCCATCCATGACCTTCGTCTCACCGCAAAATCGACTCGACTTCTCTACCTTCTTCTGTTCGAAACTTCCCTTGAATTAATATTTATTCAATTATGTCGGTTTTAAAAAGAAATTCGAAAAATATTGTTCAGTTCATAAATATTTTAGTTATAAAAAATGTATTGATCGGAATAAATCATTATTATTTATTTAATTAATTACGGTAGTAATTTTTATAGGTTGAATTGATCAATTATGAATTTCAAAAAAATAGTGAATGAAATTAATATTTTAGTCGACTATTTTCTTTATAACGTTAATACGTATTTAATATGAATTTTATTTACTTGCAACCCAAACAAATTCGTTTTTTTTTCACAATAAAAATAATTTTCTATTTAAAGTGACTTAAACATTTTAAGCAATTTTTTAAAAGTATTTATTTTAAGTAATTGTGAATTGAATTTTTATTAAAAATTTAATAAGTGTATTGAGAAAAATGAATCCAATAATTAATAATCAACGAATTAACAAAATTACGAAAATTAATAAAAAAAAAAAACGTAAAAAATTATTGTTTCTTCTCCTTTCTCTTTCGATCGAAAATCTTCTCGGATTTCATTTTTTATATTCCGTTTTGCATTCCCAAATCAATTTGTAACCTTTTTTTTCGTTAAAGGTTTTAATTTAATAGCATTTTTTTTGCGTGCGTTTCATCCTGTTTTTCTTCTCGTGTATGCTCGAGTTTTTTTTTCCGAATTTGAACAATTTTGTGTAAACATTAATTTCGTTTATTATGTAGGAACGTTTTTTTTTTGCCCCGTGCCTATCGTCGATCATCGACTGTGTCCAAACATACGATAAATTGTGAAAACACGAGTACGACGGGGAGGGGGGTGGGGGTGAGGGAGAAACCCGAACTTTAATTGACCATCAGGCTCAAAATTCCGGATTTCAATATTCCGAAACTACAAATTTCGCAAAGGTTTTGCTGGTATGACCTTTACGAAATTTGTAGTTTTGGAATATTAAAATTCCGAATTTTGAAAATCCCGGTCAATCGAAGTTCGGGTTTCCTACACGTCACGTATCGGGGTGCGAAAAACGGAAGGAAAAAATCCGTACGTTCTTTTCTTCCTTAGTGTTTTTCTCTCTCTCTCTCTCAGTAATTCCGAATGCATCGTGATAATATTCGCTCGTGTATTTGCATTTGCCATTAGTATAATTCGTCTGTGTGAGTGTACTGCGTACCGAACGAGTTCTAGAAGCTGCCTCTGACGTACATTCGCTGACGTAATGGCATTGGGCTCAGCCCGCTAATTCGCGCTTAAGGGACGCGTAATAGAGAATTTACTCACAGAATAACTTGTATTCCTAATTTCATTAAAATCCAATAATATTTCAATAATTTCGTCCGTTCCGATTTTAATTCCCAATATTTCAATAATTGCGTATAAATTTTGTAAAAATGTATACCTTTATATATATTATTTATAAAAATGGTTTTAGAAAAAAAAAACAATTTTTTTGTCAATTTTGTTGATTCTTATTCAGAATTTATAAGATATGTATACGTACCTAGGGATATAGCTGGTTTATCAGTTTTCTCGATTAATTCGTACCTAAGATATATCTATTAAGTTGAGGAATAAGTTCGTAGCGTTTTTATATTTCGTTTTGTATAAAAAGATTTTTTTTCCGTTTGACAAAGTATATAATATTCATTCGATAGAGCTTTTTCTGCTCTACAGAATTGTGCTAATCGTCTCTTTGAATAATTTAATTTTTTATTCCTTCATAAGTTTAGAAATAAATTATCCAGGAAGTAAAAATCAACATTTTCGTTACCATATTTTCTCATTTTCGACAACACTTTTGACGTTGCAAATGTTCCGGGCTGTTTCAGCAGCTTTATCGCTTCGATGAAAAGCGAAGAAACATGATGTCAAAAATGTTGCTTGAAATATTCAATTTCCAAGCTTCAAGAGTAATAAAACAATGAAATTACTCAAAAAAGAAAAAATATTAGCACAGTTTTGTAGAGTAGAAAGAGCTCTATCGAGTGAATGTTATACACTTTGTCAAACGGCGAAAAAATCGTTTTGAAAGAAAAGAAAATATGAAAATGCAACGAACTTATATTCCCCAACCTAATATGAATTTTCATGAATTTTCCTTTTTTTTTATCATTGAAGAAAATTCGAATAGTGTCATTTTTAACGTTTTCTCATTTAACATTGCGTTGTCGTTTGCAGTTTCCTGGTGAGTGCATCCTCACATACATGGAGTTTCAGCTGGACAGCGCAGAGTACTGCCAGGCTCAACACAAATAGAGAGGCCCACACGCCCGCACGTCAAAAGGAAAGAAGAAGAAAAGGACGACGAAAAAGAGGTGGTGGAGGAGACGAAGAAGAAGAAGAAGAAGAAGAAAAGATAGAGAGGAGGAAGAGGAAAAAGGAGAACAAGCGACATCGCAATCCCGTAGACCAATCGATCCTTGATCGAGGCCGAAGATTCGACGTGGAACCGAGCACAGGAATTCGAAAGATCACGAACGCGAATTAAATGCGAGAATTGGACGACGAAAATAAAAATCACCAACAACAACAACGAATACGTGGAGAACGGAGATAAAAAAAAGTATCCGATTCGTCAGCAGAGAGCCAGAGACCATTCAACTAGTCATCATCATCGTCATCATCGTCATTATCATCGTCATCATTATTAACGCAAGACAACACACAACACATAGAAAAATTATATTAGGGAGAATTTTTTAATTTACGGTTGCAACAACGCGTCGAGAATATCCGATAGGTTGGTATCCTTCTTTGTGACTTTCTTTCGTTCTATTAGCTTGGGGAATAATTTCGTAGGGTTATTAAGTTTTCTTTTGTTTTACGACGAGTTTTTTGCTGTTTGACGGAGTGTTAATATTCATTCGATAGAGATCTTTCTGCTGTACAAAACTGTGCTTGTCGTCTTTTTTGAGTAATTTGTTTTATTATTTATGAAGCTTAGAAATGGAATATTAAAAACAACATTTTCGACACCTGCTTTTCTTAGCTTTTCGTCGAGGAGAAAACACTGCTGAAGCAGCCCGGAATATTTGCAACATCGAAAATGTTTTCGAATATGCGAAAAGCAGGTATCGCAAATGTATTTCTAAGTCTCAAAAGTAATAAAAAATAAAATTACTGATAAAGACGTTTAGCACTGTTTTTTAAAGCAGAAAGAGCTCTATCGAATAAATATCATGCACTTTATCAAACATGAAAAAAGATCGTTGTGAAACTAAAGAAAATATAAGAACGGTACGAACTCATTTCCCCGCGTAATACTTTCAATCGCGATTATTCAAAAATATGGAAAACTAAATAAACACTTCGATCCGATGTTGCAGATTATCTTCCAAAATAATAGTCAAAGATCGAGAGGCCGGGGTACGAGCAAAAGCACGCGCATATCAGCAACGTCGAACGTAACGCAATCCCTCGAACTTTTCATCGAAAATTTCGCCATCTCGAGAGCCCAAGTTGCCCCAATTTCCACGATCGAAGGAAGAAGGAACGAGAGAAAGGGGAAAAGCGAAGAGAGAGGAAAATCGCCCGGGCTACGAATGCGAGAAAATTCGTCGTTCTGTCCTCCGTATAAAGAATTCTAATAATAATATTAATAATAATAACAAAATAATAATAATAATAATTGAGAGCCAGTCAAAGATAATTATCGTTATCGACATTCGCGGGAGGAAACAAAAATAATACCGGAAACGAATACACGTAGAAACTTAAAGAAACTTGAAACAAAAAAGAAACAACAACAACTAAACAAAGACTGACATCTCTATGGGCTAAATATCTTCGCGAAATACGAGAAGTTCCTGGCGAGAACGACAATTCGATAAAAAGAAAAACAAAGTTTAACCAGCCGATATAACCATCAACAATCAAATCGGGTCTTCGATTGTAGTAAAAAATAAACAAAGACGAGGGATTCGGAGGCAAAGAATAAAATATACGGCAAGACCAAAAGCGAGAGGAGTGACAAGGACGAAGAAATTTGAGCAATAGAAAAATCGAATTTTTATTAATCGATTCGTCCTTTAGAAGGAAATGAGCAACATGAGGGTCAAAGATATAAGACCGGCTCCCGCCGAGATTGATTACAAAAACATGAAGTTCCTCATTACCGATCGGCCGAATGATCAGACCATCCATACCTTTATTCAAGTAAGCCCTAGTTCTCGTTTCAATTTTTCATTCTTATGTTTGGAGAATTTTCTACATTATTCGCAAACACTTTTTGGTTTGATGAAACAATATTAATTTTTAATCGTTATTTATCACAACGATAATGGTAATTTTATTTGGACGTCTATCTACGTTTTTTGTATCATACAGAAATTAGAACATTCCTTTACGATCTTTTTGAATACGTTAAAAAAATCCATATATGGGAATTTAATTGATTTAAATTTAAAGTCAATTGCCAAATGATATTTTGGCTCATCGTACCACTTTGCCGATTCCCATTCGAACAAGTTCGTACAAAGACGACTTTGAAAAAAAGTATAAATAAAAAATCGGTCTAATCAGTCACTAATTTCTTCTCCGATCATTAATATTTATACGATCGGTTTTATTTTTGGCTTCTCGTTTCAGGAACTGAAAAAGCACAATGTGAAGGAGGTGGTGAGAGTCTGTGAACCCACGTACAAAGTTGAGGAACTCAAGGAAGAGGGAATCAATGTCCTAGATTTGGTCTTTGACGATGGAACTTTTCCACCAAACGAGGTTAGTTTCTGGAATCATATTTCTCCTCCCCTTTCTTTCCCCGTATTTGATTAGACCGCCCTTTTCTTGGCCAGAGTAAAGCGAGTCACGCAACAATTCCTGTGTGCAAATAATAATCGATGACTGGTCAAAATCGAATTGTTTCGCAATTACAGGTGGTGGACGAGTGGTTCGAGCTATTGAAAAATCGATTCCGCGAGACACCCGAAGCATGCGTGGCCGTACATTGTGTCGCCGGCCTTGGAAGAGCGCCCGTACTTGTTGCTCTCGCTCTCATCGAGCTCGGTCTCAAGTACGAAGACGCGGTAGCTCTCATCAGAGAGTAAGTTACGGATTCTTTAACACCCAAGATTTTTATCGATCCAATATTTCAAGATCTTTTCCACACTTACTTGAACTAACGAGAATTCTCTTTCCGTTCCTCATCAACGATATCTTCAATTTTCGCTCGAGGAAATTTTGAATTTTCGTTCTTCCGAATTTTCAACGGTGAAAAGTATTTTGGAAATTCGATAACATCCAAAATTTTAATCCGCGGCCTACAATTTTCTCACGTACTTATTCACAGCCCAATTTTGTTTTCCTTTTGTCTGCCTACGAACAGGAAGAGAAGAGGAGCTATAAACGCCAAGCAATTGGCCTACTTGGAAAAATATCGTCCGAAGTCTCGACTGAAGCTCAAGAACGGACAGAAGAATTCCTGCTGCGTCCAATAGATAACAATGATAAAAGAGGAGAAAGAAAAAGAAAATCAACAAAACTACAGAAGAGAGGGAGAGCAAACAAAGGAAACACGTTGAAACGATGTAATTTTCTTGTTTCGTCCTCGAAGCGAATAATTGTGTCGATACACGATCGAGCGCGTATGCGTATTATATTCCAATGAAGTTTGCACGGGCCCCTGACACCGACGCGACCTTCAAGTGACGACCCTTATTTTTCGTCTGTTTTTCTTCCGTTCTTTCCGTTTTTTTATTTCTTCCTTCACGTTTCCCGGCCCCGCCGTGGCCTACATCAATGGAAATGCAACTGTGGACCGTTATTGGCTCGTGCTATTGATCACTCAACGGCATCGTTCGCGCCCTCGTTTTCTTTTCCGTTTTTCCTTTTTTTTTCACCTTCGCGTAAGACTTTTCAATTGACCGAATTGGATTCGTCGGTGGCCGGAAATTACTTCTCTTTCCGTTGCTCTCGAAAGCGTTTCGCTTTTTTTTGCGCGCAACGAAATATTCGGGTTCGGCAAACTTTTTTTTTCTTCTCGTCACGCCGGAAGTGAATCTCGAGGCTACCGACGAATTATCGCGACTGAGATGTGACGGGGCTCGCGGAGTTCCTGGCTGAGCAAACCCAAACGTCGACTGTCTCTCTATCTCCCACTCGCTCCACCTCTCTTTCTCTCTCTCTCTCTCTCGTTCGCGAAAACTTGTCCATTTTGACGAATCAGCGTGTGCAAAAGAGCGTAAAATAAACGGATACGAATATTGTTCCGGGAGTGTCGCCGATACAGCACTGCCTTGTACGATCCCGGGGCCAAAAATCCTCTCTCGACTTGTCCTCCGTTTTTTTTTAATTTTTTTTTGTTTCCTTTGGCTTCTCGCATATTCCGAATAAAAAGCAGAGAATCTCCTCCCCCGGAAAAAGAAGAAAAAAAAAAACAAAATCGCGTCGGACGCGCACTCTTAATTTAAGTAATTGTAATTATTAGTTGTTGGTGAGCAGATTGAATAAGCGAAGCGTGAATTCTGCGAGGTCGCGGTGACTCGTCTCGATGCTCGAGACAGTGTAATAAAAAAAAAAAAACATGACGTCTCACTCTCGTACAATCTTCCGCGGTAATCATTGAACATTTTTTTTTTTTCGATCCGCTACGAACTCAAGAAATTCCTCACGAAACGAGTAATCGTGACGCGATTTTCCTTCGCGTTCCGTTTTATCTCCCTCCCCGAGCGCCGAGACAATAAACACTTTGATGTAAAAAAAAAGAAGAAAAAACAAAGAACGCTCGCCGAGGCGTTCAATCTGTAAAAAAGCAAACGAAATTCGTGAGAAAATTAAATTTGGCCAATCGGCGCGAACACTCGCAAATATTTCCCGACAAAATTGTAATAATCGATTTATACGCTGAAAAAAAAATGAAGCTAATAAAAAAGAAATTTGATGAACAATGGAGACAAGAACGTTAGAAGTAAATAGGCCATTTCGGGCGTTACGAATTACGCACTGACGTCCAATGCAACGTGTGCTTCTACCCAGGAGAGAAAGGAGCAATTTTTTTTTTCTGTCGAATAGTTTATCGATGATTGGATATGTTGATTGCTTGTATTTCCAATGGTACGTCGGTCCGTAGAATCAAACATGCGGAACGAAACGAGAGAAGGAAAAGATTTTTTAAAAAACGTCTCGGAGGAAATATAAGGAAAACTACGATTGGAACGTAAATTTCGAGGTTATATAAATATTCGTGAATATGTAAAAGCGCCGCAACGAAATTCGAGTTTCATCCCGCTGGAATACTATCGAGTATGAAAAAAATGTGCCCAAATTGAACTCCAAGCTCGTGTAATCTCCATTTGTCTCCCTTTTCGGTTAATCGAGCAATTAGTTCATAGAATTCTTTCGTTTCTTCAAATCGAATAAAAACGAACAACGAATTTTTTCGAGCATCCGACATCCGATTTTTTTTTCTAACTTCGTATCGTACGTCGCCTTCGAGATTCTTCAATCGGAAGTGACAAATTCCGAATTTATCGTGCGCTAATCAAACGAGGGGGAAAACAAATTATCAAATACTCGAGTCGGCCCAAATTCGGCACGATCTTTTTCACACCTGACGCTATTCGTATATGTGAAAGATAATTTTTTTTTTCCGATTGCGACACAGCCTCAAGCGTATTCGATTTACGTAGCGCCGAAGATAATTAACTCCGGCATATATCGTGTATCACTTTTTAACCCAGCTCAGTGGCAATTTCATAAAAAAAATTTGTCCAGAAGCCTCGTTACACGCGACACGAAAAAAAAATCAAGTTTTTGCGGCGATTTCAATACGACGGAGCGTCCACCGTTTATCATCCAGCCTTTTTTCCAAACGAAAGACAGCCGTAAAAAACAAAAATGAATAAAAGAAGAAATAACCACAGAAACAGAAGATGAAAAGGTCTCGCAAGCTTTATTTTTTTATAAAATTGTCAGTGACGCTGTGCGCCACGCTCAACTGTGTTCAAGAAACAACTAAACGAAACAAAAAACAAAACAAAAAAAGAAACGAAAGAAAGGGAAGAAAGTGAGCTTCACCCTCGAAAGAGGCAGCCGGAGATTTTACTTGGATCACTTTCACTCGTCTGTCGATCTTGCGTGAATGTATGTACTCTCGATTTTATTGTACTTCGTGTTGTAAGAAAAGAAAAAAGAAAAAAAAACGATGAAAAACCGCGAGAGAACGCTCATTCCGACTCGATTGACGATTAGCTGATCGTTTTACGCACTTGAGATTCTCGGAATGGCAAACTATTTCAAAGAAACAAAATAAAAAGGAACTGCAAATATTTTTGACTGTATACACCTTAATATTTTTTTTTTCGTTTGCAACGTCCACCGAGAGAAAGAGAGAGAAAGAGTAAGGTGCGGCGACCGTCAGGCAAATTGGCTCTCAACCGTGTACATAAATATTTATAATTACGATCCATTAAATAAGAATTTAAATAAAAATTCTTCATTCTTTTGTTCACACGACCCGAAGGAACATTCATTTGAAAGAACTTCGCGCGTAATGTCGTACGTTCCACGTGATAATGGAAATTGGCAGAACGAATGAAAAGAAAAAATTGTTTTACAAAAAAAAAAACCACAAGAGAAGCGATTGTTTTTTGGCGAAGCTCTCGAAGTGCTGCAATATTTTTTATCAGAGGATGGACTGAGAGGCATTCGTTAATCAGCAAGACGATTAACAATACTAATATTATTTTTAATAATGTCACGATAAATTTGAAATTTATACGAACATTTGAAATAGAACACGGTTTAAATTTGTTTCAACCTTCTCGCACTGATCGCAACTACGCTTGACCTTTTTCAAAAGTCATGAAATTCGAAACATTTTTACGTATTCGGACTTTTTAAATGTCAATGTTGCTCGATAATGGTCCTGTTTTTCGATTTGTTCAATAAGTCAAAATGAGCTTTTAAAAGTGCATTTTTTTAAGTATCGATAATATGGAAAACCGAAAGACATTTTATCGTCTTGTTAAATGGATCACGCCGGATTCACGTTTTCATCATTCAATATTCATCGAAAAATAAAAAGAAATCGACTTTATTGTTTTACATATCGTAACGGAGGTATTGATATTTGAATAAAAAAATTTCGAATAAATACTCGGCGTATATGGTCTTCGGAAGTCGGGTCGGCTTCACATAAACATATCATCGTATCCAGGCGGAGGCAAATGGTCGGCGTCAGGATCGCGCTGCAGCCTGCGAGGTCTTGCGTCTATGTCGGGTGGACCGAACGGATCGAATCGCGCCCCGGGTGGTATTGCTCCTCTGTAACGTATCGAGACGGTTGGGCAAGGGAAGAGATTCGAGCAGTGTAACTCGAATATCGCGTTGATCACTCACGGTGGCAATCTTCCTGGGACTCCCAATCCCCCAGGTCTGGGTCCAAAGGGCGACGGAATTCCGTGTTGTCCCGAGAACGGATCGAATATCATACCTCCGCCCTCACGGGAGAACGGATCTAAATCCGAGCGGCCGATGTTTCGCGGATCAGCCTGCGGATTCCTGCAACAATTCGCACATCGCGTTTTTTTTTTATTGATTAACTAGGCGCATAGGACGATTCTCGTCATCAAGGTCATTTACTGTTCCGGAGCGTTCTCCGCAGTTCTTATCACGCTCGGAACAATCGCGACTGGACTAAGCAACTTTAAGAAGGTCAGAGGAGCCAAACGCCAGTGAGATTCGCTCCGTCGAATTCATTCGACACCTGTGAATCGTGAAAGAGCGCACGAGTGATGAGGAAGCCCATGAGCACGAAACTTTGTTTTACCAAGGTTGCCGAGGTATCCTGGGCGGTGGTTCAGCTCGTACCCTCAATGGATCGTCGTCTGGATCTCGCCTCCTCTCTGGTGACTCTACCCTGGTTCTTGTTTGCGTTGACATTTCTCGCCCTGCTCCATCGTGTAGTGGCTCGACCAGATCCTTCCGGATTCTGCTCAGCGCTCCTCGGTATTCGGGTATCTGTTGTTCCAGTGGGCCGTGAATCGTCGCTACTGTCTTCTCGATCGGAAATTGGACACTTGAGGCTGCATTGTCTGCAACTCTCTGTTAAGGTTGAAGAGGTGATTATCAAAAGGGATAGTCTGAATCGTAGTATACTTTGGAAATTTAAGAATTGTGTAGCTCTTACCAGAAGGTTAAACAGCAAATCAGCGTCAGATTTTACTGCCACGAGGAT
Source organism: Ophioninae sp. A BG-2022a (assembly GCA_030523105.1). Classification (NCBI taxonomy): domain Eukaryota; kingdom Metazoa; phylum Arthropoda; class Insecta; order Hymenoptera; family Ichneumonidae; species Ophioninae sp. A BG-2022a. Next base: position 9,430 of record JAPYZI010002150.1, on the reverse strand, counting down.
GTACAGCTTTTCATCTTTGGCATAGCGCAAAGTGTAATTCGGGTGGTCGTTCCATCCAGTTGGCAAAAAATCAGTGCCTCGCTCGCTCGCAGCGTCAAAAACTTTCTGGAATCGTACCGTTCAAGGACAATGGAACCGTTAACATAACCTCACAATTTTCCGAGCCGATGGAAATAGTCGAGCTTTTTCATGATTCATCTTCAAGAATTCTTGTTTCCGGTATTTGTTTTGGATTCTTATATCACGAGGTACATCATTTATATCGCAATAAAAGTGATCTCGGTACAATTAAAGAATGTAATAAGAGATTGTTTGAAAGAAAGAAAATACTTTTTCCCACTCACCGAATCCCCGAGGCCGATACATTTGAAACCATTTTTCACGAAGTACCAGTGAACGAAGAGAACAAGTACGTCTTCCTTTTTGGTCAATCCACCATCAACGATTCTATTGAGCAGTTCAAAACCAAAATATTCGTTCGCATCACTCGCCATTTTACGTCTTTCCAATTCAATGATGCACGCTAATTGACAGCTGAGATTCGCGTGACGCCGCGAAAATTGGGTATAGAACGGGAAGAAGAAATCGTGGCTACGTGCGTGCAATCTTTTGACTGTACGAGTGCCACCAACGTATGACAGTTCTCAAATGTACGGTACAATTTTCAGAAAGTCAGTTTAAATTGTGGGATTCGAGAATATTTGAGTTCTTTGGTTTTAATACACGATAATTTTGATTTTTCGTAAACAACGAAATACCGGCGAGGGACCGGATCTGCTCACGCGATGCCAACGCCGCTTGTGGCATTACACAAGCCGGTGGGTAAGGAAGAAAATATTTAATTTCGCATTTGTTTCGGTGTGATGATAACACCGAACATATCGATGATAGCAAGCCGATTGTAGGACGTTCCAAGGAAATAGATATATTCGGTGGTTTTTTATGTACAAATGACAATAAAAATGATCATTCATCGGAGTCAAGATCGGTATCTTGTTTATAAGGATCCGGAGGTAGAATCCTCGACGTCGTCCCTTCGATCTCTTCCTCGCTCTCTGGCTGCGCCTTCTCTGACGGATCCATGGCGTAACGTCGCCATGGAAGTCTGAAAATGTAGGAATACATCGCATTAGAGCACCGATCGTTTCTTTTTCCTTATTAACGAGTTTGAAAGTGTAGCTCTGCTGATGTAAACGCGAAGCGGATGACGGATATTTCGTGTTCAGTTAACAAAACCAGACGCAATCGGTTTCGCTTAGATGAATGATCCCAATCGATTTATCCAAACCAACCTTTTCTTTTTGTCGTAGCAATCTTCAATGAATTTGTGCGTGACGATTCTCGTGTGATTTCTAAGCTGCTGAGACTTTGGGGTATTGTGAAAAGCGCAGATAAGATGGCTGCACTTGTTGGTTGTCGTGTTGGGATCTGCGACATACCTCGCGCCCATTTTTAATGCTTGCCTACGAATATCGTCCCTCTGCGGATTCACGTACCCACTCAATGCGAACGAAACGTCCTCGAAGAGCTTGTGAAATTCTTTGAGCGGCCGGGTAATAACGCGACGCTTTTTCACCCGTGGTTTTTTGACAATAGGCTTCTGAGGTGGCAATTTGTTGCAATCCTGGCAAATGTTATCTTCAGACACGTCATTCGCGCAATCCGCACACTTCCCTTCGGGCTTGTTCTCAGCCTCATCATCCGAGGGAACATTCTGGGAGACTGATCGCCTTTTGGCGTTTTTCTTGCCCAGTTTACCCGCCATTGGCTCGGAAACTACTTCTTCGAGCGGACTTCTCTCGTCTCGCTTTGATGGTTTATTCACCTCTGCCTCGTCTTCCTTTCTCTCTTCTTTCTCCAACTTCTCGAGTATTGGTCTCTTCGGAAGGGCCTTAGGACTTTCCTGTCTCTTGGCAAAATTGTTGGCCGCTTCCTCTTTGACTTTCTGTGCCAGTGACTCTTTGTATGACTGTGTAATCTTCGGGACCACCTGCTTCATGCACTTGGCCTTGAAATCATCCAATGTTTCAGATGCGTTATTTTTAAGTTTAAATCTCCCAAAAATATCAGCTCCTAATTGCGGCACCACTTCTGTTCTCAGAACAATGAAAGTCAGACCGAACAGCTCACGCCTGTTCGCCGATTGCATGCACGTCACCTTAACACGGCTGAACTTTATCTTTAGCGTTTCAGCATTCAACTCCTTCTTGGTAAATAATTGAACTTGGTCCTTGAATTTGCCATTTGCCGCTTCCTCGTGTGTCATGAACTGATGGTTTATCACTGGAACCCAATTGTCGGGCTCTTCCGCAGTTGAGGCTGTTACTACAACGATACAGGAACGATAGTTACCTGTGGAAAAGGAAACATTGTGCGATGTTTGGAACAGTGAAGTGAGGTGAGTCTAGATTTTGCACTCTAAACAATCATTGTTCGCAAAATTATACCCCAATATGAAACTTGGGGATTCAACGATTCAATGGATTCAACGAATTTTGATACACTTCAGAGGTTACGTAGGTCCGTTAACTTGATTTTCTTTACACAATGCAAATAAAAATACTTAATCTACTTTATAAAGTGCGTATCACTTGGGTTTATCAGAGGCGATATGCTTACCTATGTCCAGTCCAGTGATGGTCGAGGGCTCCGCAACTTGAAAGATTACAGAAACCAAGAGCTCGCCAGGCTTGGCACACCTCCATGACAAGTTTGTTCGTTGTTGCAGTAAATTCGATGCCGGATATGACGGATGTTCTGACGTACAACTTATGACCTTCTCTAATTTTATTATCATTTTGTCCAGTGACGGAATTCGATAAACTTAACCTGTAAGCGGTGCGTTCTTTCCACACTGACGCGCCAGGATTATTCTACAATTTTCCAAAAATACGCGAGTCACGTACTTGATTCAATCACTGAAATTTTGAAACCTCTTTATCGCCGACATCTATTTGCTTATTTAAGGGCAATGAGAATTCTCACCGGTCTTCAAAATGTCACTAATTGCGAATTGTGTGCGTCGAATACTTGGCGCCAAAATACGACTCAATATGTCAACGCTTGAGATTTTCTAATCGCAATTATGGACAGTAGGTACCGAAGTAATATACCGACTGTCAGTAATACTAGGCCACTCACCAATCGTGGATAATATCTCAAACTGAATAATGGCTGGAGTCAATAATAATCCGTCTTATATGTGATCCAAATTTCCTTTTGCGAAAACTCAAAAATTCTGCCGTCGCAATTCCACAGAGCGTAAACATTTTGGCCTCACCGCAACGATTGAACGCCATTGCCAAAACTGATCGATGCATAACAAAAAAGCCGCACATTGCGTCAAGTAAAATGTTTTATTTTAATGTAATATTTCACTATATAGTCGTAATATTCTCAGTTACACAGATTATAATATATATATATATAAATATATATATATTTATATGCAGAATTTATTATGCACTCTGTTGTTTTCACTTATGCGCGCGGGAGCTCGATAGAAAAAAAAAACACCGAAAGGACAAACTTATCCGCTCTCATCGTTTCACAGGCGATATCAACGATAAATCGTATTAATAATAATAATAATAATAAAAGTATTGCAAGAAATGGAATGAATGTCCGATCGTTGTGTCCAATTTTGTGTGCTGCTGTCATTTTCAACGCGATGACACATAGGATAAAAACAAGAAAAAAGATTGCTTTTTTCATATATTTGTTTATCCGTACTAACACAGCGGCGATTCGCTTTTTTATCTCCTTTTTCAAAACTACTTTCTTCGCGAGAGATGGAAATTCGAATTGAAGAACGAAAGAAACCCGGTGGGTTTGCTCAATTACCAGAGAAGAGAGGCGGACGTTATGTCGAAGATCTTATCGCGAATATCGTAAAAGTTTCTACATGTGTGTGAAGTGTTGTTTTTTTGTTTTTGTATTCTTCTTTTGTATACTTTTCTCTTTGAATCTCGATTATACGACACTGACATTAAAATTAATATTCCGGTTGCTCCATCCGCGTCGCCGCGTCTCGTCGTCTTCTCGTCGATTGTTTTTCTTATCATATTTTTTTTTTCGATCGCTCCACGGCGTCATCTCGCTATCCGGTGTGACGTAGGTTCGCGGGTGTATCGGGCGATGATACAAAATTCTGGCTGGCTCACTACATCGGGCCCTCTATCAGACTAATCTTCATTGTACAGTAGTAAACGCTCCGCGCGAGACAGAGAGCGGACACAAGGAACGCACCTGCGGCATTCGAAATTTAAGTGTTTTTTTCGTAAAAAAAAATATATAAAATATGTCTTGGTTCTTCGAAAAAAAAAAAAAAAGATTGTTAAACGCGTATCTTTTTTTCAATTTCTTTTAAGATTTTTACTGACCGACATAAGCCACGTATATTCCACCGTTCGTTCCCACAAGCGAATACGTGCCGACCTACGGATAAAAAATTTATCGTCATATCACGTTGAGCTACGCAAGCAAGAAATAATCTTCCTCCCCTCTGTTTCTTACTCCTTCTAATAGGATCACAATGCTGATTCACGAGAAAAACTCGTATACCGAATCTTTACGATTATCATATTACCGTAACGACGATCCCAAGAATCAGGGCAATGATCCCAGATATTATGAACGCGATGCAACGCCCCTTCGCGAAATCCGGCCCTACAGAAGATACCTTGCGACAGTGTGGACATCTGGCCAGCGCGTTGTTGAGCGTGTTAAACTGAAACAATACGAGGGAGAAGAACAAAACATGTCAGGTGTCTTGAAAGGGATTAAGAAAATTATAAATATGGAGATAATCATCCTCCTTGTTCCTTAGAGGGTGCAAAAAGTAAAACAAAATGGCGAAAATTACGTAGGATTTATAAATTTTCGTTCAACGTATCATTTTTGCACTGAGCATACTCCTGAACCCATGTGTACTGATTATTATGTTTTTTCATTAAAATAAAATATTTTTTAAATGGGGAAAACCGGTGAAAGTCATGAAATAATCATACTTTTTTTCTTTCTGTTTCAAAAATATCATTATCACTATTATCATCATTCATGTAATTAATACCTACGAGCACCAGTGAAATATATAATAGTATATAGGGCAAGGAACGTGAGATCTTTTTCTCAAACTAATGCGTACAAAGATATTAAATTAAAAAATGAATAGGTACAACCCTATGCATATTTTGCAATACATATATGGTCTATGGATCATGTACATTGGAAAATAATAAAGGACAGAATCTGTTGGTTGAAAAGAGGCACAAAAGAGCAGCTCACTAAAAAAGTGTCGTGACAATGAGCACAGCAGACTCTGCACATTCCAGGCATGGAGAGGACCGGCGGCGTAACCGGACTGGGCGCCAAGTTTATTATTCTCTTGCAATTTGGTCTGGGGCAAGCAATTCTCTGTGACGAGCTCTTGCATATCAGAAGACAGTTGCACGGACATCTGACGTATTTTTTGCCCGGTGGAGCATTCCGTATCGGCTGAAAAGGGAGAGAAATTTGTCCAGGATCGTCTTATTTTCACGGTGTTGAGAAGTATAGGAAAGACGGAAGGTTATCGTGTGTTTAGGTAGACGAGTGAACTTTGATCTCACAGTTGCTTCGTTACATTGGCCACACTTGACAACATGCTGATCTTTCTTGTTGGAAATGTCAATCATCGCCTGGCAAACCCTGCAGGTCACCATGGGCATGCCGCTCTGATTGGCGGATTGATAAGGCGGTGGTAATTCATCAGGTCCGATTGGCGAGACTGTGTTTACGGTGGACTGATCACCTTCTAAAAGAGAAAAGACTGCGTGGATCTCGTCGAAAGAAGATACGTTGAATAACAATAACAGACAAGAGAGGGGGTAGAATGGGTTGGAAAAGTCGCTGTGGAAAAGCCACGAATTACTCACCAATAACGTCGCTCGTTTGAGAGCTGTAAGTGACATTGTCATTTTTCAGGAGCGGCTGCCGCTCGCCCTCCTTGCCGTCACCCATCCTCGTCTTTCCTTCTTTCTCCGGACGCGCTCTTTTTCCCTCGCTCTCTTACGCTTTGTTTCTCGTTTCGGTTTATTCGGAAGGACGAAATCACTATGCACACATACGAACGCACGCACGAGGGGGAGAGAGAAAATTCGCTAACACGTAATTACTGCGGATTATGAAGATGTGTCGCGGAGGAAAAAAATTTGTATACGCGAGAGCGAGGGAGAGAGAGAGAGTTGGAAATGTCTCCCTCGACGTTTTATTGACAGTTGAAACGTCGCGAGCTGCGAACCTCGACTAACATTCTGATGAATGCAATTGCACTGATTCTTGTTTCTTATTCTCGTGAACTAACTCGCCCTCTCTCTCTCTCTCTCTCACTCTCTCAGTGCTCGTACTTTTACCGCACACACCGCGCGCACTTCTCCGCGACTGTCAGACACAATTTTTCTATCTTCCTTCCTTTCGCTGGTGTGTGACGCACACCCGTTGTCGCTTCGCTCCGATTCTGTGTGTATATGCACTTGCGTGAATTGACCGAGCGGACGTTTCGCGAAACGACACGGACGGTGCCGGTAAGGCAGCGATATCCCCTAAAAAGTTGGACGGCACTCCGGGAGATGGAGACACTAAACAAATTTGAAATTTAACTTTTCGATGTTTTTTTCTTAGAAATGGCGGTCTGATATTGATTGTAAGATGAACTATGAAACACATTAAATTATGATAGAACAATTGACAAGTTCAGGAAGATAAGCTATATGATACATAGCATTCAGCAGGGAAATATAACAATATATTCCCGGGATATAGAGGATGAAATGAGCGCTCCCATAGATGCAGCGAAGCATCAATTTTGCAGTCGTGTATGCTCAATTTTATGCGTATTTATTTTTTCATATGCATGCGGGATGTATAATTGGGATGCGACGTTAGGGCGTTCGATGCATCGTATTTGGTTATAAATTGATAGAACCCAGTGAATTAATGGTGCGAGTGGTAGAAATAGGAAGCGCTGTGGGCATCGATAAATACAGTGAAATTTCGATTTTCAACTATTCGCCTCTCTAGGGTCTTACACGCCGATCACACAATCAAAGGAGCGCCTGAGCGTGGGCGAGCGACGCTCGGAGATCTTCGGAGAGAACCGAGCACAGCCGAAGTTTCCCGACGCGTTTTGACAGCGACACCAACACATGGACGCTGACCACCTTCATGTGCGGCCAAGTCGAAACGAAGCTTCGAGGGAAAAAGCAATCCGAGCACGACTCGCGCGTGACGTCACCCGACGTCACGAGCGCGACTTTTAAATTATTCCGATGCTTATTTAGCTTATTTAGCTGATTAAAGTATACAACAAATGTATCGCGCACTCTGATATCTTATTTTATTAGTTTGTAAATTCATTTAAATATAGCAATAAATATAAATTACGACTTGTTTATCCTATACAAAATTGTCTGTGCTTCACTCGCACCCGTCCCAATGCTATGCCTATGCCGTCCCATGCCTAAATTGTAATTCGTAAGGTAAGCAGAAATATATTAATATTCCTATCATTATATTCATTATGATATACTTTCATCAAGCGACAAAGGATTATGCCCAAAAACAAGTCAATCGTCTATCCGGCCGTGAATAGCAAGTACCGAAAAGTGCGCGTATATTACAAGCGACCTGATGGTCCTGACCGAACGAAAAAATCGGCCGCGTTTTCAAGCCGGAGAACCCCTAAAAATTGACAAAAAAATCCCTAAAAACTACGAAAAAAAATGCGAACTTACGAGACGCGAAAAACAAGTTAATCATTCATCCAGTCGCGAATACTATCTAACAAAAAGGATAATAAACTACAAGTAATCGAGTGGTCTTCTTTGTAGCGTTCCTGGCTTCGGTTCAAAGGGGTACGGGATCGATTCCCACGCTCGGTACATTTTCTTTTTCATCATTATTACTAGTTATTCTTATTTGATTAGTTATTTTTGTTAATTATCATAATTATTATGTATGGTTAACGCTTAGTGTCGAAAAATTTATCGCGTACTCTGACCGCTTATTTTATTAGTTAGTACGGTAATTAACATACGATAATAAATCTAAATTACAACTTTTCTACGTTTTAAAAAAATTTTTGCAATGGACTCGCACCCGTCCTGATGCAAAATAAATTGTAAATCATAAAAGTGAGTGGAAATATTTTTATATTTGTATTATTATTACATTAATTATCGTACCTTCATCAAGCGATAAAGCATTATCCCCAAAAGTGAGCCAATCATCCATCCTGCCGCGGAACATAAGTACTGAGTAGTGCACTAATAATTACAGTGATATGATGGTCTCGTTGGTAGCGTTCATGACTACGGTTCGTGAGGGTGCGGGATCGCTTCCCGCGTCCGGTGCTTTTTTATTTTTAATTAATTTTGTTTGTATGGGGCGAATTATTTATTAGTGAAACACTACGTTGATGGTAAGTGCTAGTAATCGTATTATTATTATATGAATTATCATAGTTTTATCAAGCAATAAAGCATTATCCCCAAAAATGAGCCAATCATCCATCCGGCCGCGGTACATAAGTACTGAATAGTGCACTCTTAACTGTAATGATACGATAGTCCCGTTGGTAGCTTTCATGACTGACATTCGTAGGGGTGTGGGATCGCTTCCCGCGTCCGGTACTTTTTTTATTTTTAATTTTTTTTTAATAGGGTGAATTATTATTCTTGAAACACTGCGTAAATGGACAGTACTTATATTCGTATTATTATAATATTAATTATCGTACTTTCATCAATCGATAAAGCATTATCCCCAAAAGTAAGCCAATCATCCATCCGGCCGCGAACTATAAGTGCCTAGTAGTGCATCTCTATTACAAGTGATTAAGTGGTCTCGTTGATAGTGTACCTGTCAACGATTCGTGTGGTTGTGGGATCGCTTCCAGAGACCGGCACTTTTTTTTTGTAATTAATTTTTTTTGTATAAGGCGAATTGTTTATTCGTGAAACACTGCGTCAATAGTCAGTGCTTATATTCGTATTATTACAATATTAATGATCATACTTTCATCGATCGATATAGCATTATCCCAAAAAGTAAACCAATCATCCATCCGACCGCGAACCATAACTTTATAGTAGTGCATCTATATTACAAGTGATGAGGTGGTCCTGTTGGTAGCGTACATGTCTACGGATCGTGAGGGTCTGGGTTCGATTCCCGAGTCCGGTACTTTTTTTTTATTTTTAATTAATTTTTTTTTTGTATGGGCGATCTGTTTATTCGTGAAACACTGCGTCAATGGTCAGTGCTTATAGTCGTATTATTACAATATTAATTGTCATACTTTCGTCGATCGATAAAGCATTATCCCGAAAAGTAAGCCAATCATCCATCCGACCGCGAAGTACAAGTCTATAGTAGTGCATCTATATTACAA
>JAPYZI010002149.1:0-42457 GCA_030523105.1 Ophioninae sp. A BG-2022a | reverse complement strand
ACCCTACAATTATTATTGTACAAGATTGTATTACAATAGTTGTTATTCTTAAATAGCAATATTGAAGAGAAAAACAAATAAACAAATATCGCATAAGACCGAAATAAAGTGAACAATCCATCATAAAAAGGGAGAATAAGAATATGTAAATAAACATTAACTGAAACGTAAATCAGGAATGACTGAAAAATAAAGACAAATTAATGTTAAATTAGAATTACGAACAAGTATGAACAGTGTAAATTTCACAAAATTGAATAAATCGCACCAGTGACGCCAACTTCTGATTCATTAACGCGTTACCCACTCGTACATACATATATACGTGTGGATGCGGGTCTCACATTATTCAGCCGCAAGGTGATACAAAATATCATAAAATCCTTCGATCCTTACACTTCCTCCGTAAGACCGTTCCCAAGCGAATTCATTTTACGATCTAAACGAAACTCCATGTCGTTGATTTTTTTGCCCGCCTCGTTTTTTTCATTAAGCTTAGTTACTTTGTATATTTTAGCTGAGAACAGGGTTGCTTTTTGTATCCACTGTGTATACGTGCAACCCTATACGCGTTGGGTGACCGGACACGTGGGTATACGTGCGCTCGGTCAGTGCTGCAGTGTGCACACTCCGTCGTAACGAGACTCGCCGGAGATATTCTGCCCACACGTCTTCGCTGTTCCTCATTCCAATCGTGCGTCTTGTTTTTTTTACCTCTTCGAGAATTCCCGCGAAGGTGTCTGGGACACCGAGGCTATGCGTGCACATGTATATTCATATATATATATATATATATAGCCTTGGCCAAAAGTATTAGGGATCCCGCCATTTTTCTTTCCAAACATTTGAATAGCGGACATAAATAAATTTATAAAATAAGAAGTTTTAATTTAAAAAATTACGTTTTTTCGGTTTTTATGCTATCCAAGATGATGGTGACCTTTTCTGAAATCTCGTCACCAAATGGTGAAATTACATCTTCTGGGTGTCCTGCGCGCAATTTTCCAAAAAACGATAATCGTGGAAAAACGAAATTTACGAAACGACGCAACGGTTACAACAACGAAAAGATCGCGAAAATAAAAACGAAAAACCGAAAGCTGTCTCGTCCTTTTCGAAACGCTGTTTGGCTAATTGGTGTATGATCTTTTTTGCTGAGATATTCGCTTTTTTAGTCCGGATGGAAAAATTATATGGTGCCTAATACTTGTGGCCAAAGCTGAATACGTAGGTACTTAGTTTACGAAATTTGAAAATTCACATTACTGTATGAACTAGCCTGATGAAATCGTATCATGAATAATAATGGCTATTAATGTCGACAGCAGAGGACGACGGAAAAGAATATTCGTTGCTTTCTAACCGTGAAAACTTTAACGCCACGGAAATATAAATGTTGACTCCAAAGAAATGTGAATCGCAGGAAAAGTTATTTCAACAATCCATTCCACTGCGATAACTGAAAATCAACCGCAATCATTGTTATTGATTTGTCCAACTGCGCTTCGACGTAATAACGATATATTTCTTGTGGCTTTTCACATATTTTCGACACGAACGTGGTTAGAATTGTCAAACAACGTTAATCGGGGAACAGTGCAGTAATCGGGGAACGAACACCAATTCTATTGGTGTTCGTTCGAATCCCTGACAAATTTCTGCTCGAGTTACGATAGAACGTGACGGTCATTTATTTTCAATGAAGGATTATAAAATCGCACGAGGATCGTTGGGGCTTGTGGGTCACGTGGTGTCCTCTGACCGTTGGGGGATTCCGAGTTGGCCTGTAGATCGCACCAACATCGTCCTATGCGACGAAATTTATCGCTGAGAAATATTCGAGACTTCGGTTCGTACCTTTTCCGTTCTTCTTCCACTCAGCCCTCGTAAGATATGAATTGTGGGTATACGTACGCATGCGCATATCCACTGCGCACAAATGATTGGTATCAATTCAGAGATCACTTCTAACGATGAGTTCTCATCGTTCTCTCTCGTAAGCCATCTTTCTTCTCCATTTCTATACGTTGTGCCCTCATCGATTACTCGCAGTCCATATCTTTTCTGCGAGAGAAGATGTGCAAGTAAAAATTCAAAAAAATGGTCGAATGTGCCGCGAAGAACTACAAAGACAATTTATTTTGAATGACTGATGGGAACGATGGTGGCAATGAAATTGACGGGATTCGTGATTATGATCGTAAAGATGACTGTGATGATGGTAATGTTGTTGAAAAATAATAATGGAGGCAATAATGGTAAAAATTACAATAATAATGATATTAACATTGAAAACAACAACAGAAATAGATAATGATGAATAAATAAATATTTTTCGAGGAAAATAAAGTCACCTTATTTTTCGAGCAAACCTCGTACGTCCTCAAAAGAATAACCGGACCATCGTTTCATGTGAAATAAAATATTAACAATTATTCGGACTTGTCCAACAATACTTTATAAACTCCAATGATTTTTAACTTTCAAACGCATAGTCCAAAATTGAAATAACAATTTATGATCGGATTTCGGGAAAATTTTATTTTCCCGAAAAATAAAAAGTCACTTTATTTTTCAAACAAACCTCGTATGTTTCGGAAGGGAAATCGGGGATATGACGTTAGGTGATTCGCCAACGCCTTCGAAACAATGAATGGCTGTCGAGCCTCTCGTGCTGACATTTATTTACAACGTGGATAGAGCGCGACGGGAGAGATAGAAAAAGATGGAAGGCGATCGGTTCAGGGGAGAGGCAGAGGGGGCGGGAAGTGTTGGAAGTGCAAATGCAGCGCGGAGTCCTGCATGCGTGTGCAAAACGCGTAATGGCGCTTTCGCAGCGGCAAGTGCGTTGCTCCGCGCCGTGCGAGCGTTGTCCGTTCTTTTCGAGCTTCTCATCGTCAGCCGAAGGGAAGGAGAATTCGCGCGCACGCGATCGTGAAAGCTAACCGAGAACGACCAAGAGAGGTTAAATATATCCGCGACCTGGCTTATTCACCGCTTCTCATTCTCTTTCTCCTTTCTCTTTCGCAAAAGCTCTTTCTCTCCGGATGCCTCTGTCTCTTCGTCCGAGGCTCTTTCTCGCGCTCCCTTTTATCTCCTGGCTTTCGGAAGGAGTGGGGGCGAGATGGAGGCAGGCGGGAGAATTGTTTCTCTTCGTCGCGTCTTTCTTTTGCGTTTCTTCCTGGACTTATTCGATGTACACAGAATTCAACTTTCTTCTTGAGCTCCATTAAAATTTGATAGAATTTTCATGTTTTCGATTATTGGTCATTTGTATTATATTTTTGTTAGACATTTTATTTAACAAATTTAATAAAAAAAATCTTTGGTACCGTTATTGAACGTTTGAAGATTTTTACTAATTTTTAGTGTTTTTAGTACGGGTAATGAATATTTTTGTATTTTTTTGCAAATTTTGAATGATTCAGTGATTGTTTGGAAATTAAAGTAACGTTGATTGATTCTGAGTGTCGTCGGTACGTTCGACTTATTTTTGTAATTGTAATAATAAGGAGAAGATTCAGTATTATTTCCAGTTCCTGATTTTTATACATTTTTGGTAGTCTATAATTTTTCAATAGAATTTCCTTTTTTCTTGTGAAGATTTCAGTAATAAATTCCGCATCGTTCGCATCTTCTACCGTTTTATTGTATACTCGTTACTTATACCATTCCCTTACAATTACGGGTAGAAAAAAAAATTGTTTGTGTTTGATCAACGTTCCGAACGGTCCGGCATTTTCTCTCCTCCTTTATTACCATTTTTCCATTCCCTGTCAAGCTTCAGGAATTCAAGACTCGAACTTACAACATAACTGACATATCACGCGTATACTCGAGTTATAGGAATTTCGATTCAGCCACTGAATCATCGTTCATTTTATTCGGGACCGTTCTCTCACTCATCTCGTTCATTTCGAGCGAGATAATGCTCATTGTGTGTCTCAAGACGGGTCGTTCCTACTCGCCTCTGTGAATACGCATGCGGGCGTGTTCTCTTCTTTTTTTTTTTCGTTGGTAATGCCCATTCAAAAGTCGCCGACGTTTAATTGACGTCGAGATCGGGACGAGGGAACGAGAGACACGGCGCGATCGTAATAACCGCACGCGTGCGCAACACGCTCCATTTTTTTTTTCAGTCTATCTTCCAAGTCACTACGTGTGAACGTTCCCTAATAAGGCGAAGCGTGCGAGTCCGCCGATATTCAAACCTACGACAAGTTTTTAGAATTTTTCTCAAAAATCGATAGACCCTTACTGTTTCGAACAACGAACGCATAGTGGGAAAATAAAATGATTCAATGTGGATCGGTGGATTCCGACTGAATTTCATGTTTATTCTATCGCGCACACTTTTTTTTATGAATTGAACTTTGATCAAAATATTTTTATAATCCTCTTTAGGCATCTACCATCTAACTCTAAGAAAAATATACATTAGATGTAAATGCGAAGAAATTAAAGGGAATTAAAAAAACATTATATAACTAGTGACGGAAACTTCTATAGGAAGAAGTTGACAAACTATTTACGAGAGTAGATACATTCCTACGATCTTAATTGTTCCACCAGCATCACAGTTTCGCTTCGTGATAAATCGCGACATCATTGTGTTGTTGAATCATTGAGCGTCAAAGCGGAGAGTCAAACGGTGGCGCTGAATACGAGGCAAAAACGTCGTCACGCGAGTTATTTATTTATTTTCGTTTTTAAAAACTGCTTCGTCGTGGTTTTTATTATTGCATCACGAGAGTAAAAAAAAACACATGGTTCGGTCCGAAAGTTGAGGCATTCTTTATTTCCGATTTGCCGTTTATGCTCTTTCAAAATGATGATTATTGCAGCGAAATTGTTTTATTATTTATGATCAATTAAGTATATGAATAATAAGATAATAATAATAATAATAATGGTAAAATTGATATTTAGAATCTTGATTATGATTAAATAAATGATAATAATATTAATAACTACAATGAAAATGCATTAAAAAAAAATACTAATAATGATAATATTTGTTCCCGTACTTGCAGTATTTATTTATATGGCACAAAATATATTCTATTATTCCGTCTAATTGGAGGGAACATTACCCACAATCATTGAATTAAACGAAATTTCTTTTTTTAGACATGTGCGCTCATTGCACAACACATCGAAGTCTGCATCGTTCGAATGGAACGACATTTTTCGCATTTTTTATTTTAATCTTTATCCAAAGCCCTTTTCTTTCGTATGACTTTTAAAATAGCAAAAAGATACGAGAAAAAAAGGCGTGTTCGGTTTTTAAAAACGTGATGCGTCGAAAGTAATTTGAGCAATTGAAAATAAGGAAAAAATGTATCTTTTTTTTACTGCGGCTGTAGTTCTGTTAACACTTCGGGCAGCCCCATTTTGTCGTTCAATATCCAAAATTCCAATGTTAATATATTTGGTATTGCGAATACGAGTTGAGTGCAACACCGAAATAAAAAAAGCGCTTTATTCGACTCGTATACCTTCGGATGGGATATCGTACGCGTGCGCGCAGGGTCGCGCGACTTACGATCCGACCTTTAGAAATAATCTTTCGGAACGTTGCTGTACTGATGTTGCTTTCATACTGATGTATCTGTGTATGTAATACATATTTGTCTCCGTCCGGATTTCTATACTACCCAGCGTCGTAGTTTCACTACGAGACAAAACGGAACACAATCTTTGAACTCCAACGTCGAACGAGCCGAATATGTAACTTTTTGATCGTAAATGACCTTGAACAACTACGACCCGTAATCGTTTTTATGCAGTTTTCGATGCTCTACAAGATAATTGGAAAAAAATGTACCGTCCCATTTTTAAAAAGTGGAGGTGACCTTAACTGTGCAACAGCGCCTTTACTGAGATTTAAAATAATGGTCGCATTTGATGACCCCTTTCGTACGGTACAGCTTTTGTTTCAACCATTTTTTTGTGACGTCAATAATTACGGAGATATTCAAGGTGGCAAGAGTTAGTGCATTACCCTGTATAATACAAAAGAGGCAAGAACAGCACGAAAAGCTTTTCAAAAAAAGGCCGAAGACTCTGAATCGGCTGCGGAAGGAGACGTCTATGGCCTAGAAATCGCTGATGGAAGGTAAGACTCGCAAAAACCGCACCGTCAGCTGAATAATCGCACATTTACTTTTTTTTGCGATTATCTCGAAGATACGTTCTTTGAGGGCGGGATAAGGGTTTTCACCTCCGAAAAGTCGATTTTTTTGTTTTACCTTATTGTTTTACATTTCAAGAATATGTCCTTAAAATTTTAATCCGATCTAAGCAGTATTCTTGAAGTTATTGTCAAATTAGTCTCGGGGCCTTTAACGCTCTAATTCTAACAGCTACGGGCGGTTGGGATTGCAGTGCAGCTGTCGAGCAGGTACACAGTTTATTCATTGCTATTGTCCTGACCCCATATCCAGTTTTAGAAATATTTCATTTAGCAAAGGCAGGTAACTAAAACCATATAGATATATTTTATATTTGTGTGTAATAAGAAACGAGCTTCACTTTATCGTTAGACGTTCGACCGGGCGCTTGTAATTTAATAATTTTTTCAAAAAATTTCCTGTGCAAAAATACCGGGAGTAAGCAACGTTTCGAGAGAAGACCGACAAAGTAGAAGGATTTATTTGTGTAGATAAAAAAAAATATTTAACCCGAATAAAGTAAGTAAAGATGAGGCTACCACAAAAAGGGCTTTATCGAAGAAAATCAAACTAAATACCAGTGCTAGTGTACCAGAAGACGTTGAAAAACATTTTAGAATCATCGATTTTTTGCTTGTTTTCTCAATCATCGCAAGTTTAGTGAAATGTGCTCAGTGTGATGGATCATTTGAGTTCAAAAGCTGCAAAAAAGAAGGACTTGGCTTCCAAGTCCAAGTCAAATGTACAAATTGTGATCCACGCTTTATACCGTCGAGTGAGAAAACTGGTCATCGCTATGAAATCAACACTCGTTTTGCCTTTGTAATGCGTACATTAGGTTTGGGTTTAGCAGGCTGCAATAAATTTTGCGGCCTCACGGATATAGCAAGTAGTTTTCTATTGAAACCATCTAATTTGGATCTCATGAAATCTATTTGCTCCAGCATCAAAACAAGTGCTGAAAAATTTCTTTCCGCTGCAGACGAAGAAAAACAGCTAATACGTGCAAATTCCGAGCTGTATGTGCTGTATGGAGCTAGAATCGATGATTCTGTGTAAGTTGGAAAAAAAATGTTTTCTTCACTTTTTTGTTTCATAAATTTTAAACGCGTTTTTCTCAAAACTAATTTTTCAAAGTCCGTATTCACTGCTATTTAAAAACTACTCGACCGATTCATTTCAAACTTTTTGCACATTTTCTACATATGAAATACCTCCCCCATACGTTTAGTAATTTTTTTTTTTCATTAAGGTTGTTTCCCACAAACAAAATGACGGAAATTTTCGTGGAAAATAACGGTTCGCACTTTAGATGGCCGCCAAAAATGTTTATATTAAAAAAAAATATTCCCAGAACGTTGGGGGGTTATTATAATCAACGAAGAGTTGATTATAATTTGACTAAATTTTCATGGTTTTTCATTTTCAGATCATTTCCAGCCGAGTTACAGTGAACACCGCAAATTGTTTTTTTCCAAGACGCTCTGCATGAAAAATTTACAGAATATTGTCAAAACTATGCTCAATAATGTATAGAAGGTTTGAAAAAAATGGCTCAATCGATATTTGAGATAAAAAATCACAAAGAAAGTGTTTTTTTTTTACGCTGAAACCCTTACCCCTCCCTTAATGTTATTCTTAAAGCCCTTTCGAGTTTATTATTATTTTTTAAATATATCCATTCGTTGATCGGCCAATTGTCGGAAACCAGCTGATGCGGCGCGGTTATTAAAAATGCGCACGAATGCGTATCGCACGATCACCCAAATTACTGATGCGACCGATAGCAGAATTACAGCTGCGCACCTGTGTACCTATCATTAAAAAATCGTCAAAAAAAACCGCCGTAATTGACCAATCGTAAAAACCCAAGTATCTCCTATCTTAATTTTTATTACACGATTTCCGCTGGATTTTGTTCGTAGCTGATTGCAGTGCAATTAATTTCTATTATCATCGCTCAGAAGGAACATGTAAATTAAATTCTCAATTAATCTTCAGGAATCGTAAAACAATTAAGATCCGAAATACACCTACCTAGATGTCGAGCTCACGCAGGAAAATTTTTCTCTCCCACTAGACTCCGCGAGTCGGCATTTTTTCAAACCAGAACGTTTTCAACAACGGTAAAAGTAAACAGGAAAGAACAATTCTTTTCTCAAATTGCGCTACCCCAACACCCCTGAGTCGATGTTTTATTGCGAAATGCCGATCCCCGGTTATTCCATGTACCCAAATATTCTCATCCAAGTAAGTGTAAGACACTAAAGAAAACGACGGTAAAGAAAAAACAGCGAATGACTTTCGCTCAAGGGGGTGGTAGTACATTCAACGTGAAATTCAAGATGTCACCAATAATCGTAAGAATAATTTTTCGCATCGTTATCCACTCGAGTGCGTGCCGACTCCACATGTGCTTGCAGGATCCATGACTGGGAAAATCATTGACGACGTGGACACCCCGCCCTACCCCCCTTTCCGTACACGTGCAGTTGTGCAGACACGAAAAAAAGGTGCGCGCGCGCACGATGAGGTTGTAATACACCAAGAGCATGAACGTTGCACTTTGCATGCATACGTCGCATGATCGTACGAGGCTCGTTCTTCCCCAAGTAATATTCTATATCTATGTGAACGCGGGTATGAATACGAGTCCCGGCGATCAACTTCAATCCCCGCTTGGTTGCCCTCGCCAAGGTGTCAGAGCGATTCCTTGAGCGGCCACTTGGCAAGGATATTCAACGTTCGCCTGTCGTCTCGAATTGCAGCGAATTGGCATCAAACGTTTGTACACGCGTGGTCGTGTAGGGAATCATCCGTACGAGGTGTTGGAAGACTGGAAACACGCCGCTTCGACTCGAGGATTTGTGAGTCGAGTTATCGGGGAAGTATAAAGAACGTTGAGGAATAACAATAATAATAACAGGAGCAACAAGAACGATGAGAATCTTCGGAAGGTGCAGTTGCATGTTTCATTTGCGCATGATGATCGAGAGCCTCTTCACTCTGTTGATGCAAACTGTCGGATTTTGTTTCGAGATCGATGAAGACTCCTCCACCTCGTGGTCTATTGCGAAGCTTCGCCAGCAGCTCCGAACTGTACTCGGATGAGTGATCGCTGGGAAAAACAGACTGGAGATTAATGTGCCTGATTCTTGGACCGAGCCAATTCTGGTGGTAAAGACGATTATCACACGTATCAGGGAATCATCTCTAGTCCGTGAGACTTTTTAACTCTGCATCGTTGGAGCGAAAATGATTTTTTTTGGTGCCCAAACTTCCTTTGAAAGATCTCAACTACGAAATCGGTGCAAATGTTTTTTTTTACTTTCTCGTTTTGCGATTTGCGGAAAATCCGCGATGTGTGATTTTGTCTGACATTAAAAATAAGATATTGAAAAAATATTTCGTTGAGATCCAATGATGCGAACGTCAAGACTATCTCTGCGTCAAAATTTTGAAAAGCTTGGAAGTGATGGTGGAATTTGATAGGGGCCGAGGAATAGTCCAAAAGTACTTTTTCTTGTACCTCAACTTTTATAACTGTATCTCAACATGATTATAAATTGTTTACATTTGTGTGTGGAATTTAAAAATCATCGGCGTTTATAAAGCAATATTGGACAAGACTAAATAATTATTAATATTTAATTTTGCTTGAAACGATGGTTCGGTTATATTTTATGAGCGCGTATGACGTTTGCTTGAAAAACAAGATGGCTTGATTTTTCTCGAAGAATATCGATTTATTCGTCAATATCTATTTTGCCACCATCGAAGTAATTCCACTCGGATATAATACACTTATCGCAGCGCTTTATCTAATCCTCGAAGCACTTCTAATACGCGCTTTTTGATACGGCCTCGAGCTCTTCCAGTGATGCGCTTTTTATCTCTTCAATCCTGGCAAATCTCCGTCCTTTCATGGCTGGTTTTAGTTTTGGGAAAAAAAGAAACGTCGCAGAAGGCCAAGTTTGGTGAATACGGTGGTATGATTACAGTGTTGTTTTTTGCCAAAACAATCACAAACAATCGACGATGCGTGAGCAGGTGCATCATATTGTTTTCGATAGCAAAAAATCGCCAAGCACACCAAAACCCGTCTAACCTTTATATTTATCAGAAACAAACGAAATATGCAAAATGTCTGATAATGTCAACATACGTTGGGGACACGTGTACTGACATAACAAAAAAAGGAATCGAAAATCTAGTGTACGTAGCCGGAGAAATTTGCAAAATCACCATATTTTTGAGCAGACGTCGTTTACCGACCCGAGTTATCCTGAGCTGAAAATCGCGGTGGACACCTGACTATGCAGGCACCCACAGAACGCGCGCAGTTCCGTCGAGTGCGTGTGTACCGGAGCTATACGTCGTTGATGTTTTTTTCTCTTCTCTTATTTGCGATTCTTCAGCCAATTTCCGCTCTCTCTCTCCCTCCCTCTCTCGGGTTCGTGTCTTCTCTATCCCCTACGAGAGGTCTATCCACGCGCACGTGCTGCCGGTGGGCGCTGTCTCTCGTGAGATCCTGGCAGCATCGGAAGCCCCTATGCCGGAGGCCCCGAGTCCTTTAGAGGTATACCGGAGTGGGGCGGGTGCGGAGGGGATGGAACTTTAATTTGCAAAACCGCGTGTATTAATGCTATTTATAAATGCGCGTACGATCGCATAGTTTATATCGAACCGAATGCTAATAAATTAATTATCGTCGGTACCATCGCAGTCATATTTTTTTTCGCCCCTGTTTTCTCTATCTTCGTTTAGACATTCGGTAAAGGCAGGACTCCGCTTTGAAATTTTGAAAAAATAATACAAATGTTTTAGAAACATTTTTCCAAAGTAAATATATTCAAGAATACTCTCTCAAAATGGTACAGGCATGGCTGATTAGGCCAAAGTTAATTTTTTTGTGATTTATTTATTTATTAAAAACATTAAAAGTATTTATCTCTGAACTACCTTTTCGCACCTGTTGATGCTAAAATTGCCGAAATTGTAAGTTGTACCGAACCGATTGTCATGAAATTTGTATCACTTATTCTGTACACCTACAAACGCGTACTGTACTACAGATATATGAAATTGTTCACTTTTACCATGTTTTTAGGTTAATTTTCGTTCGTTTTTCATGTTCTTTTGGGCCAGAGAACTCACTCGGATGATCTTCCAATTACTGACGAACGTTGGGCCGCGCTGATGATGTTGGAGTTTGTGTCGTTGGAATGCAATGATTTCGCTTTCTTTATTTCTTCACTGTCATCGTTATCCGGAGGTTGGGAACGATTGAACGATTTTTCGAGTTCGGTACAACAGAAAACTTGATTAACGACGTTTTTTTCTCCTAATTCTTTTCGGCAGATTTCGATTAGGGGCAAAAAACGTCGTTAATCAAGTTTTCTGTTCTGTTGCTCCGAACTCGAAAAATCGTTCAATATATATACATGTATATATTGAAGGAATTGAAGCTAAAAAATAATCGAACTACAATCCTGTACCGATAAAAAAAAGTTCATTGTTTTTATATTGGCGTTAAGTTTCACTTGGGTTGTATTTTAGATTTAGTGCTCTTCTCTTGCTATGTTGAGAAAATTTATCTCGGGCGAAAATGTTTTTTTGGCGGTTAGAAAGGATTTGTACGGCCCTGACAAGAGAAGCTGAAGATCCGGCGACTGGAGCGGTGCTACCTCAGCTGGAGTTGAGGTAGCCGTTGATACATACGATACGCCGATATATATAGAAGTAATATTATCAGTTCGTTATTTCGATGAAACGTTGACTCCCAAACTACTCGACTCTTCCAGGGATAGTCCCTAACATTCTGTTGCACGAATCGTAGATTTCGGGGACCCAGCAGATTTTCGAGATGATTTTTAGCCAAGAGTGACTTTGAAAACCCCGAGGCACGGCTGATACCGAGCGTAGGACGTTTTCTTACTTTAAGGACGGTCCTCGAGGTCCCCGGTCTTCAAAAACACCTTTTCCCATACGCATTCGGAGATATTTGTGATCGGCTCTGCTGGAGAGGTTTCGCTTTCCTCGTCTCTCCTATACAGCCTCGCACTGTTGCCAGATGCAACCTCTCATGGATCTCTCTCGTATCCCAACGTCGCGGCGGGGCAGCAGCGGCAGCGTCAGCAGCGAACCGCGCTCGGTATACACCTCCTTTTTGCTTTGTTCAACTTCTTTCTCCTCTTTCTTCTGCTTATTCTACAAACGCGCCCGAGAACCGCGGCTCCGAGTTCTTCGAGTCCTGCTTCTGCCTGCGCACTCCGACAGAGCTGAGAGGCCTAGAATTCTTCGCTTGCCCGTAATACCGCAGGAGAGCTCCGAGATCTTCGGCCGAGACCTCTCGCTCTCTGATGCACTCGCACCTGTATGCTGGAGACCTTATTTTTTTACTATTTTTTGCTCATTTTCTGTTTTTTTTCTTCTCTCAACCGAAACTTCTTTTTTATCCCGTGCGAAACATTGGTTACTTTTTTATATTTTTTCTTTGTATTAATATCTTTTCGAATTTTCATGGCAAACATGAGAAAAAGGTTGTTAAATTCTTCTTAATTAAGGAAATTTAAATATTTTACTTATTCACAGAACATTTCTAATTCCAAGTTGAAAACATTCTTATTCTAATTTTTCTATTTAAAATGGAAAGTTATGTCTATCGATTTCTTATGCACTAGTACGCGCTGTTAGCGATTTTACCTGTACCCTTCCTTCTTTCCCTCTTCAAATTTCGCCTCTACATTGGTTCCCTGTTCCACCATCTTTCTTCCCCGTTTCACCATATCTTTTCCTCTGTTTAATGCCGCAGCAGAACCGAAACCCCTTTGCGGCCATAGCCGATTTACGCTACACTATACCGTATTTGCGAAGGGTAATTGTGGAAACCCCATACCGGTACAGATGGCCATGTATTCTTTTGATTCCTTGGTATACAGACTTTTTTTATGCAGTATGTACAGCAAGGCCTCAGAAAAATTGGCCTTCCGCTCACTAGTCAATGCGCCAGCCAAAGCACGGCTTAACGGTCACCGATCCAAGTGTCAGCCCCTCCCGACGTTGCTTAACCCTTTATGGAGTCATGTTGTACTTCTGCAACATACCATTCAAATAGAAGTAAAAATATACCAAATGGCGATAGACCGACTTTATTCGATGTTGTACATCGGCAACAAAGCATTCTAACAATTTAGTAACAAGCAAGCTCACTAGATGGCAATTCTTGTATTTGTGTTTGATTCCAGTGACGAACGAGTATGTTTGTCGCCTGTTTCGCGTTCTTCGAGTTCGTTTACGAAAAAATATTTTTTGGCGAAATAGTGATATTTGGCTGTTGAAATCGATATAAGTAAGAGATAAGAGAATGTATTTCAATAATCAATAATATTTTTACTAGAAAATCATTTTTTTATTATTTCTCAGACAGATTTTGTTTTGTTGCAAATATGCAACAAAATGTGCAGTTTTTTTTAATAATAAATGCTTAATTTTTAATAACTTTTTAAAAATTATTATTTCCGTTAATAATAACCTATTGACCATCTAGTATCAATAAAACCAACAAATTTAACGACCTTGCACCGTAAAGGGTAACTTCGGTGATCGCCCGGCCACCAGCGTCGGTGAAAAGTTGTTTCTATTTTGAGACTTTATTTCATAACTTCGTGTTACTTCTCTTTTCAATATATTAATTTAATTAATTTCCATTTAATTCAGTTAAATTTCCTTTGTTTGCTACCAAATCAATTTGAGTTTTTTAAAGCATAAATGTATAATCTCCGAATAGTGAACGTGAAGCGGTAAAACGCGTGATGGATAATGAGGAATTGAAATATTCCGTTTTTATTTCTTAAACTTTTCGCGGTTTTGGAAGATTTGTTTGATATCACTGGGTCATTGGTGCTGTAAGTTCGCGCACGTGTTTCGGGATCGACGATGTTTGCGAATGTTTCGCGCGATTCGACTCCTTGTGGGGTATTGGTACTTGGCGAATCGTCTTTTACGCCGATTTTCGTTACCTTTCTCTCGCCATCGCACTTATACAACGCGCGCATGTATATTTATGTATAGATATAGGAAACTTGAAATCCTTTCGCCATCCAGAAGAGCTCTTCGCCGGAGAGCCGCCGGTCAATCTAATCGGGGAGTAATAACCCGTTCCTCTCTCGACGATCCGCGGGCCTCGAGTCTCCTTCTCACTTTTATGCCTGCTTATATACATATTGTATATATCTGAAAGAGGGAGGAGGAAAGAGAGAGAGTGAGAGAGAGAGAACGGGAAAAATTATTTAAAAAACTCGCGATAAAATGACGTATAGCCCTTGATACACAGCCTTTATGGACCATCCTTCATTGAAAGATCTATTTTCTATCTCGAATAATTGAAATAAGTATTATTTCGGTCCTTAACTTTTACAGTCGAAAGTTTCGAAAACTTGGCGTTTAAAAATAATTGCCGTTGAGATTTACATCATTGGAACGCAACAAAAATAATTTTTTTTAATTATCCAATTTTTTCTTAAATATTGTTATCGGGAAAATTATGTCAGATTTTTTTAAGATTTGTTGTTTACTGTTTTTGGTTAGAATTGATGCAACGATTACTTAGTCACGTTACCGACATTTAACAAACATTTTATTTAACATCGAAAATCAACCAAATATAATTTAAAATTGTAATGAAAATGCGAAATAAATAAAAAGACCGTTCCATTTCAACGGTAGAAACCAAAGTTGCAGTCCCATTGAAACGATATTTTTTTCACGACCTCAAAGGTTGCATATTTGTACGCAATGAAATTAATTTTGTTTTAACTCCTCAAATTTATAGTCTCCAGATGCCAGCTCGGAAAATCGCGAAAAATGGTCGTATTCTTATATTTCGATGTACGTTTGGTGAGTGTGCAACATATAACATATATATTTTAGGCATCAATAAAATGAGATATTGTAAAACAAAAGCGAAAAAAAACGTTCGTTGCCCAACAAGTGTGTTACTCCAAGTCTATAGTTGTTTTTTGTTACGTGTGTTTGAATCTCCTTCGTTATGTATCCAAAGTTCGCGAGTGTTTTTGAAAGACGGGCGAACACGATTTTGATACGCAGCGAAACGAAGCCTGATATCCTTTTTAGCGTATGGCTCAGTGCCTATTTATATTTCGCCGTTTACAGCGGACAGACACCGAGGCCAGACACCTTCCATCAACTTTCAACATAGAGGGCTCAAATTTACCCTACTTTTCGGTGCCCAAAAAACTTCTTGCGCGGTGTAAAAATCATTTTGTTTTTTAACCAACTGTCTATTCCTCGTGGATAAACATTGAACTTCTGTATATGTTTCGTCGACATCTTCATCCACCTCCCCCCAACGCTCTCGTATGTTTTTTCTCCCTTTAATTCGCTGTTATATATATTTTTTATTGCGATTCTAACAATGCCCATATATTTATTCTATACGTGCACCACCTTAACCGGTTACCCTTCTTTCGAACCTGCACGATTCCCTCCCCCTCCCCCAATCGCCGTTATCCCTTTCGGGCTCCCGTTCTTCGGTCGGGTCCGTCCGCCGCAGCTCGACTCCTCCCTCGACACGAGTCTGAAACGCGACGCGAGGGGACCACGAGAGTTTACAAAGGATATAGTCCTGCGAGGATATGATAGCCGGCGCGCGCGCGCGCGCACAGTACAGGACTCCCTTCCTTTGCGGTCTCGAATGTGGGAGTCTCGGCTCTCGATCGTCCTCCCTGCCTCTCACCTTCCCACCCATTCCCCGCTGTACAACACTCAGACCCTGCACTCCGTCCAGACCGGCGTTTAGTTCGGCTCGATGATGCTCGTCCAATTGGAAAGAAACGACGACCAGGACGAGCAAGATCGGGCTGCTGGAACAGTGGCCATATCGAATCCTTTTGTACTACCATACTCACCAACTTCCATCGCTTCCTCGCTCCCCCCACTCTCGATTCACTTTGTTTCATCTTCGCTATATCGTTTTTTTTGGACGTGATTATAAGCAATTTTTGTTCGATGACGTTCCAGTTTCCAGTTGGCTTCACCCTTTTCACTGCTGTTTTGCGCGATTCCAAACAATCTTGGTTCGCTTCGAGCTGGAAAATTTCTAATGCAAAGTCATCCACTGGCCTGAAGGGAACAAAGTTGCTCCCAATGGAGAGAACAATCGTGTACGGGTGAAAGAGATATTTTGTCGCTCGGATTAATTGGATGATCTAAGTGGGTTGATGCGCAATCGATATGGCTTGGAATGTCCTGTTCCATCATTGGGTATCTTATTTCTCAGCCAGGAAATACATTTTGATGGGCGCATAGTTAACCCGATGACGAGGTGTCGCGTCGTTCGAACGCAACCGTATTTTTATCAATCATTTTTTATTTCCTTCCTTCAATTTTTACCCGTAATTGTCTTTGTATCGAAAATTCAACTCGGAAATCTACGATTAGAGTGTGGAAAAATGTTCTCGCGATTTTCGCAGCGTGGATCGGTAAAATAATTGGCGGTTTGAAAAAAATTCACTCTCGCTTCGTTCCAGCATTGCAAACTTCAAGTCCATCCACTTTTTGTCATATAATAAGAAGATAGTAGGTAATTTCTAGGGATTGACCGTGTATACTGTTGAGTACGAGATAACCCTTGCGAGATTTGCGGATTTACTTCCCCAACGCAAGTTCAGGTTATTTTTATAACGTTCTAACCTCACTTTGCGATGTAACTACACGTACGCACGTTAAGTTCTTCAGTCGGGTTTAGTGGTTATCCATCGGAGTATTGGACCAAGTACTACACCACATGGTAGGCTCGCTACTGCCGATGATTCTCTCGTTTACACTGAAACGGCTATTCCACTACACGCTTCGGCTATACTCGTTTAGATGCAATTTAAATTAAAAAAGAGAAAAATATGGCGGCAAAAGTTGTCGAGAAGGGATGAGAAATATCGCATCGTCGTTTAGGGTAAACGATCCTTCTCATTAGCGTCGTGCGTGCGTTTGCACGCCTCTCTGTCTCTCCCCCCTTTTCTCGCATACATGCTCAATGTACACACAGTATAATGTACCCACATAATAAAATAAACTTAGCATGTTAGGATATCCAGATTCTTCTCGATCCTTTTTCACTAAAGTGGATAATATCGGCGATTTACTATTATTTTTTATTTTTTTCCTTTTGTTTTTTCATTCGACTTTCTGGTGTCGCGAGCCTCTCATTCGTGCGTATATATAAACCACATTCGTTTCGAATATCTCTCGGGCAGGGGAGAACCTCGGTGGCAAGTTCGCAAGGTGAGGGCAGCCGAGGGGAAGAGTATAGGAACGACTTAAAAGAGAGCGAGAGATCGACTTGAGTGGCCGAGACCGCCTCACTAGCGAATTACTTCGATACACCGTCCTCTGGGTTGAGCTGCGCGTGCACGCAATCCGTACCACTCGAAACGATGGGATAAACACCAGAACGTTTCCTCTATTCGCAATTATTTTTATTTGCCATAAAAGTTTTTTGTTTCATCCTTTGTAGCTCGAATGGCGCGAACGAAGCGAAGAGGAATCATTCGGCTAACGAGGAACGTCACTTGAGCTTATGTAGGTGGTAATTTGTTTAAAAAATAAGGTAACTTTTTATCTTTCTCGAAAAATATTTATTTATTAATCGATATCTATTTTGTCCTGTTCGAAGTAATCCCCCTAGGATATCGCGAGCCCTCCCAGCGATGCGCCCGTCCGTTCATGGCTCTCTTAAGTTTTGGGAAGAGAAAAAACGTTGCGAGGAGCCAAGTTCGTTGATAGAGGCGTGACTACCCATGTAGGTTTGCCGAGAGAACGGTAACGGCTTATGCATGGCCGAGTATCGACTCACCATTCGTTGAGTTGCCGATACGAGGCCAATGTCCGACCGAGCATCGACTTGCGAATCATTGGTGTGTCGATACTAGGCAAATGTTTGGCCAATGATCGACTCGCCAATCATTGGTTTGCTGGTAGGAGGCCAATTTTCGGCCAACTATCGATTCCTCAATCATTGGTTTGCCAATGCGAGTACAATGTTTGGCCAAGTATAGATTCACCAATTATTGTTTCGCCTATACGAGATCACTGTTCGGCCGAGTACCGACTCACCAATAATTGGTGTGCTAATACGAGGAAAATATTCGAACGAGTATCGACTCTTCAAACATAGGCTTACCGATACGAGTCCAATGTTTGACCAAGTATAGACTAACCATTCATTGGTTTGCCGATACGAGGCCAAAGTTTAGCGAAGTATAGAAGTATAGTTTTGCCAATTATTTATTTTTGGGTACGAGGCCCATGTTTGCCGCCAATCATTGAATTTTTTATATGAGGCTAATGGTCGGCCTAATATTTACTCATCCATATTGTACACTAATATTGTTAATAATAATTGGCTGAGAACCCGGGAGGTCCCGGGTTCAAACCCCGGTAGTGGCCGAGATTTTTTTTCTTCGAAATTTTTCGATGAAATTCTTTCCATGGCCGGGAGGTGAACTTGGGACCAGCTGCACCAGCGTAGGTATTTCGCAGCTTCCCTATGCCCGTGCCGGAAATCGCATGGTGAATATAGTATAGGGGGAAAGTCGGCTGCGGTCGCAAAGTGGGGAAAGACAAACAACGGAAAGAGGTAAAAAAAAGACTAGAGAAAAACAGGAGGAAAATAGGAAAAATGCAAGGAACAGAGGAAAAAAACAGACGGGAAAGAAGAAGAGGTTATGACTCGTCACTCTTATGATTCGATACTCGGCCTACCCTTGGGCCTAAGCTCGAATGCAATGTTGGCAATTTTTATGGGGACTCACTGTTAGCCGATTCACGAAAATGATGGTCGGACAGTTCTTATGAGCCATTCTAGGGCCGATATTGATAACCAATATCAAAACGTACTTATCATGCACGATTCATTTGATGCTTCTTGGGCCAACAGCGATTGTCAATATTGGCAAGCTCGGCGTCGGGATTCGGCCACTATCGATCACCCGACCTGCGTACAGTGTTGTTTTTTGCCAAAACAATCACGAACGAGCAACGATGTGTGAGCAGGCGCATTATCGATTTCCATATGCACAAAATCGCCAAGCACACGAAAACACGTCTACCTTTATAACTATCAAAAACAATCTGAATACGCGAAATGGCTGATAATGTTTACCGTTTACCGGCATAACGAAGAAAAAATAATCAAAAATCAAACATCTGTAAAGTCTCCTTATTTTTTACCGGCGCAAAAAACCTCGTTGTGGTGCTATCTCTTAATCTCAAGATTCCGATTTTTCACGCCTGCTGTACGAAGTACATCGAAAACGGAAATTTGAACATGCCGAAAACGAATGCACGAGAACATAAAAGCGTCGAGATGTTTGTGTTCGAGCTGAGCATGTGGCGAATCATCATATTACGACAACAGGTGGTCGGGGGCGCTCGGCACTTTACGAAAAGACAACGAGGTAGAAAGAGAGGGAACGGGGAAGCGAAACGAGGTGTTGATGAAACAGTCTTTTGAACGTCATTGGGAAAGACCATAAAATCCCACCCTGCGTGCACACCCAAACAAACCCGAATAAATTCGCCACGATCTCTGCACAGACACAACCTCGTATCTATGAGGAATCAAAGTAACACCCCGTCAATGTTTGATTTTTGCGAATGATCGATCGCGTATCGTCAATGCGAATAGTTGTTTCAAAGTTCATTGCACAGCTGACACTTGCGAAACGCAACAAAGGGGATCGTACGAGTCTAGGATATCAGAACCATTGAAAGAGCCTGGTATATACGGTGTGCTATAAGCGTTGATCGATTGTCAGCTATCGAAACGGTTCAAGCCAGCTGTCCCACTCTGAT
This sequence comes from Ophioninae sp. A BG-2022a, assembly GCA_030523105.1. Classification (NCBI taxonomy): domain Eukaryota; kingdom Metazoa; phylum Arthropoda; class Insecta; order Hymenoptera; family Ichneumonidae; species Ophioninae sp. A BG-2022a. The sequence goes on along the minus strand of JAPYZI010002149.1, from coordinate 22,412 downwards.
AAATCTTCATGGTGTTAAGCCCTTTCGTTCGTGAGTGAAGCCACGTTTATGCGCGATGTATTGGACTTGCCAGTGGTCTTGTGCAATCACCAGGAATCGTGCCGCTCGGCTTATTTTTCCCCTCGTATAACCGAGGTGAGTCAGACATTTCGGAATTTTCGAAGCGAATTCAAGTTCTCCAGGAGATTAGCGCTCACCCAGGAGGAAGGATATATTGCATCGCTTGTTTATTCGTGTGGACGCCCGAGCTCCTATCCCACACTAATTAACGTTTTACTGGCGCTGTGGACCATCCGCCTTCATCCTTAGATTTCACAGAACAGCTTGCCAACCAAGCATCCTATCGGTGTGTTTTGGCTTTTTCACACTATCCCAATTAATGGCAGTTTCGGTAGACCCGCTCATTTTATCGAGCGGGATCTTTTTCTCATCTCTTTACTTTATTCGTATTCACAATCAAACTCTTTGGTCTCGATCGCGGGAACCCTACATGGATTTGTAATATATGGCGGGTTCAAATAGCCGGTAATCAAGTGTTTCGTCTTCTCGATTTTTATGGTCGCGGGCATCGTCGTGACTCCGCACTTCGCGTGGTCCGCCTTCCGGTTCTCCGCCCCGAATGAAAAATTCCACAAAACTTTCTACGATGATGCAGCTGGTAACTCGTTTAGCTAACCGATGAAACGATAGGTGGCTGTAACGGTTTCAGCCAAATGTTACATTCTAGAGGTATATTTTTTAAAGATCTATAGATATTTACTGGACCTCACTAAATTCCAAACGTAGTTTTCTCGCGGACGGTTAATTGTTTAAGGAAAAATCGAGCATTAGAGACTGTTTGAGTGATATTCGAAGAGCTTGGTGGTATTATTTTATGTTGAACCAAATTGGTCTTCGAGAAATTTCAGTTCAAACATATCAGCTATCTTTTTTGTACTCATATGTCACGCGATACAGTTTCTACTTCATCGTATTAACATCTATAAAATACGGAACCCACTTGTCGAAGTCAATCATCGAAGTATACTTTGGTGGTTGTTTATCGATACATCGATGTTGCCTTTTTGATACATAAAGAGAATTCTTTTCGGGATCGTGTGGGAAAGTATTAAAAAAAAAATGAAAAAAAATCGTTACGTTCCAACGATACAGACTTCAACCCCATGAGGCCTAACGGTCCCTTTACTTACGAAGATTCTTACGAACGATCTTTCAGCTTTTTTCTCTCCTATAATACGAGAAACAAAAATCACTGAAAATTAGTTGATCACGGAGTTTTAGATACATTTTTCATTACTCGTTGATAGGTAGAAGACGTCATCTAGGTCGAACTCGAAAAGGATAGCAATCGATATGCTCATTGCCGTAAAAGGAGCGTACCGGGTATTCGTTTTTTTTTTCGGCAAATCTCCCGCGTCTCCTCTCTGGACGAGAATGAGAAGCCCGCTTGGTGGGGCGTTGTAGACGCGAGGACGAGTTTGTCCCGTGGTCGAGGTCGCTATCCTGGTTCTGAAAAGGAGAAAAAGACTTACTGAGAGAGCGAGAGGGAGGGTGGGAGAGAGGTAGGGAGAGAAATAGCCATGGCGCTAATATACAGGCAGTGAGAAGGCTCAACAGATTGGTTATGGCCTGGCTGCACGGAATATCGTTTCCCAAGGCGAGAGATAGAGCAAGGAGAGACCTCATCGCGCTCTCCCCTGTCTTTTACTTCTTACAGGAGCAGTAACCGAGAAGACCGGAGACTTATCCTCTTACTCTTCCCCTCTCAGTGAGTCCGGCACATTACCTTTGATGCTTTCGTATTCGTTAACCCCAACGGTGGTGCGATGAACCGCGAATATCTCGGTAACCTCGTACCGATGCCACTCCCATCCACCGATTACCTTCAGCTTAAGGTACTCGTTGTTCTACCTCTCCAGTTGACAACTTCGTCAAGCCGGATAATTCTCAATCCCTTAAATATAAATACAGTGCATCACGATCAAGCTTAGGCCTCATTGCGAAGAAGCCGGGAAATTAAAAATCCATAAATATCTAAGTGACCGCTCAAGAGATCCTTAATCCGTGACCATGTTTTTTTAATCTCTAAACGATTAATCGGTTTTTTACGTTCGTTCGATTGATAGCGTTTGGTTTTATCGTTTAACGTGTACTTTCTAAACGTTTATTTGATCCAGCAGCAATGAAATAATCTCTCAACTTTTATTTGATTCATAAATATATAAGGCGTTCCAAAGCATTTGATTAATACCGGCGCAAATGAATTTTATGTATTCCTATATAATTCAATAATCTCTCAACATTTGCTTGATTTCCAAACATTTGACTGATTACAAGAAATTTCGTTCGATTCCTAAATATTTTATTAATCCCTGAGAAAATCTTACTGATTTTCAAACGATCGATTATTAACCAAACGAATTTCATTTACTCCTAAATATTCTATAGGTCCTTGAACATGCTTCAAATTTTTCAACATTTTCTTGGTCCCTAAACTTTATGAACTTGTCCACTCAACAAACAATGATCTTTCATTTAATTTCTGAACTCAATGATCAACCGGTTGATCCCCAAGGGTCTACTCAATCCTTAAACACCTGATGAACACGCAACCATTTTTTCCACTACCGTTCTGGTCGATGCGTCCCTTCCGTTAATGACGGATGTTTCGAAGATATTTTCACATCCGGCGAGTGGGTAAAAGCGTTTCACACTTGATTCCTCGATAAAACCATTTCACGACTTCAATCCGGTTGCGCCAATCATGACTACGAAACTAAAATTGCATCGTCATGCTTTTTTGTATTATGATTTTCAATTGCCACTTAATCTCAGAAGGATTTGAAAGCAGGGCCGGAAGCTGCATCAGCTGGATTTAACTTTTCCACTTGACGCGGAAACCCATTGTCCCTCTTGCCCCACCCACAATGCTCTTCGTCTGTCATCATCCACACTTACCGCCCTCTGTTATTACGCTGGCTCTTTTTTTTCTTCATCAGTGTCAAAAAAACGTGGGGAGAACGAAAAATAAAAACGAAGTGCATTCAGATCTGGGACGAAGAAGAGGTTTCGAGCGGATAATAATATTCTCTCACGGGGCGTATCGATATGGGGTCAGTGCGAAACTCGCCGTTATGTAAATCTCTTTGTGAGCGAGAAAAAGAAGGGACGGACATGAGAAGAGAACGAAACGGAAAAGAGAATAGGCGGAGAGAAAGAGAGAGAGGGAGAGCGCATATCGCAACGTGTTCTGCGCTCTGCCCACTTCTCCAGTCGTTTCTCTCGATGTGGCTCTCTCCGGCTGCTGGAGATTCGCGGAAGGTAAGTCGATAAATTGCCATCTCACGTTTCTCGCACCCGGTCTACACACGGCACTGCTTTTGCTCTACCACTCTTAAAGTATATATACGCCCTATAGTCTGATTCTCTCTTTCTCCCCCGTTCTCCCGATATCGCCTTGTCATCGTCGTTCTCTTCTTTTTCCGCATCTAAATCCGATCCCTTCAGCGTTATTCAGTTTTCAACTACTTTACAGACCTAGCACTACACTTTAAGAAACGCGAATACAAAGCGCAATGATTGCCTCACGAAATCTGTCTAGAATTTCGTTGCACTTTGCTACCGTGTCAAGCAATGAGGGAGGACAAATCTCCATGCGCGAACCCACTTCTGCTCGATATGTATCGTTTTGTCAATGTTCTTTCTCTCTTTCTCTTTCTATCTTTCTCCTCGCCCGTTAATTTTATGGATGACAAAAGAAGGTTATAAAACTTTCTCTTGCACGAATATGATGATCTTTGAACAGGCTAACATTATACGTGTACGAAACTGCGCAACTTTTGCACAATTAATCATCATGAAGGTTTTTTTTTGTGGGGTTTCCTTAGTTTTGCAGTATTCCAGGAACATTCGAAAATGGTGTCCACCAGAGGTTAATTTGCAAGTGGGGTCAAGTAGAAACTGAGATCTTCACCTTCATCACCTTCTGGAAGGTGCGCGCATCTTTCGGTAGAGAGAACGAGAGGCAACAGAAACGAAAGAAAACAATAAATAAAAATGTAAAAACGAGGTGAGAGAGGAAACCTCTCCTTTCGCAATAATGCGGTTCCTACGTACGGAGCTCGGGGTTAATTTATTTGTGCACTCGTTACGCATATACGGCGCATATAACGCAACAAAACACCATGAGAGATATATCTTCGTTTGTCCAACTTTTATACCAATTTTTATTCCACTCTTTTATCTTCGAGCGTACTCGTCGTTTACACTTTGTTGCTCTGTTTTTCCTTTGATACGCAGCTTGGTGGAACCCTTGTATTGCGGTGCTGGCATGCACCGGGTGACGCGTTTCTACCCGTTCTTATACGGTTTGAGAAAAGAAACTGCAACAACAAACAGGTTTTCGATTGCTTGTTTCAATTCTGTGTCGAACATAATAAAAAAGAGGTTTTCGTTTGTTTTAAATGATTAGTCGAACATTATGAAAAAAGATTTTCGATTTTTTCAAATTTTCAGTTAAACAGTAGTTTGCAAAAAAAAAAACAAAAAAAGCAATTTTTTAATTTTCAGTCGGATAAAACAGATATTGATTACATTGCCTGGCGGTGTTCCACAACTTCTAGTATACCTTAAGAATGATTTTTTATCTGGATGTTTGACATTGACAGGTCGAATGTTTTAGCCTGTCTATTTTCGAAAGTGAACGTCGCGTGGAAAAAATATTCGAACAAGGGTCATTCGTTTTTTGACGTTAAAAAAGATGCCGTAAAGAGAGGTATGGGTTTCTATTGAAATAAAATCGAGTTGACCTTCGAGTGACCTTGAAAGATGCGATCTCAGGATCATTCAAGTTCACTACGGTTCGTCCCGCGCGAAATATTGCAACTTTTGTTTCAAACGGTTCCTTTTCTTTCGTATTCTCCATATTCGTCGAGATATTCGACTGGAACCTTAGAGATGGGAAATCCCGTATATAAATAAATAAATGTGTATCGTAGCACGCGCAAGACGAAGGAAAATTTTCGTCGCGTACTTCACGCGCCTGTGCGATCGTTCACGGGCTCGTAAAACTGATGAAAAGAGAGATCGAGAGAGAAACAGGGAGCAAAGAAGGAAACGGAAAAAAAAGAGAACCGGGGAGTAGGAGTATGAAACGGAGAGGGGAGCGGGAAGTAAAAAGAGAGAGGGGGGAAAGTAGAATGAGCGAGAACGAAAAATAGAAAAACAGCCAAATAGAAAAAGAAAGATGGAAAAGGAGAAAGAAACTCAAAAACGAGCAATCGTAACCATGATTTTTCACTTCGTTAAAGACGCCTCTTCATTTTTCTATTTCGTTACTGAATTTTTTTTTTCGTTCTTAGCGCCCGTCGCACCACGAGATCCGACTCCTGACTCTTTTGATTTATTATTTGGGTTCTCGTCGTATCTGGCCTCCCTCACTCTCTTTCTCTTTCTCCACGAGCCAGCTGTGCCACCCCACTACGTGAAGCAAACGAAAATCCTACCGTTTTTCTGCCCCCCCCCCCCCGGTCATTCCTTTTTGCATCATTTCTTGTATCCATACCATTTTATTGCGTTCCTCAAGTTTTCGCATGATATTGAAGTTTGCATCGCAGGGAAGTTACGAAAGAGATATTTTTATTTTGGAATTTTCTTTCCCAGATTTGAGCTACATGCATCGTGCGATAATTTATTCCGGTTTTTTTTTTAACCAATTATGACAATTTTCGCCATACACGATTTTGCGTAATAAAAATAAACGAAAATGAAGAACAAATAAAAGACATACGTAATATACAAATTGGATTGTTAGAACGCAACGATTCTTTTTTTCTTATTTTTTTGAAAACTCTTTATTACCTAACGTGGTTTTGGTAACTGAAATCTGCCAGAGCAAATGAGAAAAATATAATACAACAGCATGTTTTCCCACCGATGGGATTCCAACGATGCCAATTTCAAACCCACAGTCTCGGGCAGTTAAAAGCCCTTTCTCTTGCGACTGTTTCTGATGGAGGAATAAGTACAGTAGTCGCACGCGTCGTTTACGACGACCGCTCTCACGTGGATGATTACGATGATGACGATCGCATTCATTCGCGCGCATACACACATCAACAGGATATCTCTTCATCCTCGCGGGAAGATAGTCCTGCATTCGGGCTCGCTTATCCGTTGCTTTCTCCGTGGCATATGACTCGACATTAAGGTCGTATTTGTAACGTACGTCTGATGGAGCACGTTCGCAGCATTTCCTCATAGGTCCGGATTCAACGAGGCGTTAGATTTGCGCATACTCAAATCTCGATTACGCGGCAAGGAACTTCCGGAGCTTTCGATTATATTTCTTTTCGTTATACATTGAATACGAGTATTCGAAAGAGTCCAGCATTCCCACAAAACACGATCACGACGAAACGAGCGTTATAAATTTTTGCGGGGAGAACAACGCGAGTTTGCTGAGATACCGAGCTTTGTTGTTTCTTGTTTGGGATTCGTTCGTCGTGAAGCTGGACTTCTGAAATCGATAGACGCCAAAGAATCTCGACGCCTTCGAAAGCCCAGCTGTGAACTTGTCTGAAGTGTCGAGAAAAACATTTGGGCTTGTTTATTCGTGTGAAGTATTCATAGAATTTCGAGAGACCTTCGAAAAGCGCGTTCGAATTGAATTAGTCGGAAGAATACTGAAATATTGCGAGTAAATAAGACGAAACGAATTTCACGAAATTTCACAGCTGAATACTTCATACGTGTAAATAAACCTATTAATTCGTCGTGAAGTTGGGCCACAATTTTTTTAACAATCTTCTAACGAGTGCACGAAACCAACATTTTTACAAGCAGGAACACGATGCGATACGAGTGATCGTTCCCACGGGAAACCTCGCTCACTTTCGACTACACGGTGGCCAATTTCAATCGCGGCTACGCGCAGCGCTTTGTGGTCACCCCTGTAATGCGTTACTAGTACTAAAATGTGCATATATATACACATATACGTAGACTCACACAGAAACATATATAGTATTATTATTCATCCCGACACGCTCCCGACTGTCATACACAGAAGGTAAAGAGGTATTCTCGCTCGATGCACAATGATGCTATCGACCAAGATGAAACGTGGCGCATATGGAACACTGAAAGAGACAGAACGCCATCGGGAAAACGGACGAGGGATGCTTCAAGTAGTATTCGATTGAAGCAAATGGAGATTGAGTCGATAGCATCAATGTATATTTGTGTGGGTACCTATATATCTGTACGTGTATATATACGTGCGTATAAGTATACATATAAATGTATGTGTGAAAAAAAAACTCGTTACTTCAATACCATCGTCGATCTCGCGGCCACGTGTTGCAAATGCTACTATTATTCGTACAATTTATTGTTTCCCGCAATACATTTTTCAGGGAGCTATTGTTATTATTATTATTATTATTATTATTCAAATTATTACTTTCTTGCTTCGAAGGTATACCCTTGCCGGTTTTTACACGTTATTACTTCACCTTTCCTAATTGATTCGTTTCTATCACTCCTTATAAGCGCACAATAATTATTATATCAGTGATTAATTAGAATTAATTTAACTACTGATTATCGTTACGTTCGGCGTTATTTTAAATATAACCTCGAAAAACTCACGATTCATGAGTGAATAAAGTGTGTTAACCCTTTTAATAAGACTGCATGAGTGATACCGATGATGATTCAGTTTCGAACCATCTACGTTAACGCAATCGACACGTGCGCGCTATGTAAGTCGTGCTTGATGCACAAAATGATGTGGTACATATGGTCATGCGCATTCTTATATATTTATATATGGTAGTAAGGGTCTTATCAAGTCACCCTCTCGTCACGGTCACCCCACGATCACAGCACCCCTGGCAAATTCGAATTACCGACTCTACACTTTCACCCTGTCGTAGCAAAGACCCTTTGTTTAGTCGATGAAATAAATGTTCTTCATCCTCGCCCCAGTCTTAATACACGTGCCTCCATTTTATTGTTCTTTAGAATATGAACACACTTATGTTACTAGGAGACTGTATAATTACGTATACAGAGAAGCACGAATAGTCACATCGAAAAAGAAAGACGAAAGTATTAACAATTACGATTAATGACATAACGAATGATAATTGCGCGAGGATAAATGGATAATTGTAAAAATAACGAAATGAAAACTGGTAAAGAGAATCGTTATACTGGGTTCCAACGATCCTGACTTCAATGCTATTAGCAACGATGATCCACATCATCGTCGAGTACGGTACACGATCTTTTTTAGTTTTCCATGACACAGCATCATTTTTCAATGTTTCAGTACGAATCGTGGGATATAATTGTAAGATATATTTGATTCACTCTTCAACAGAATTTTCCATGATTGTTTAGTACTTTTTTGTATTGAATTTTACAATGATAGCGTCTAAACAAATCACCATGACGTATACAAAATAAAATTTAAAAAATTTATTTTTAAATGCATAATCAGTCAAGAGAATTAGTTGTTTGTTCCAAATTAACTTTTTGGGCCACTCTGTACATACGCGAGTTTACTAATTCGCCGTAACCGAACTTAAATCGACGACTTCCTTCACGCAGTTTCGAAAACTTTTTGTTTCTATTCTTCTGAGCTACTCCACAACGATATTTACGTTTACGATTTTGTATCGTAAGGAACGAAAAAACAAAAAGTTGAAGAGCAATCGTTCTACAATGAGCCCAATAGGAAACCAAACAATGAGAAAAAAACCTTCGAACGCAATTAGCTCGATAATCCGTTGAACGAAACAGTACGTATAGGAAACCGGAGTAGTTTAAGTGCTCTCTTTTTTGTTCCCAAGGGTTGCTGTAACCGTCATTGAAAGTGGAAACTCATACGAGGTTTCTGATATTTCTTCGTACCCTCGTGTTTATTCTTTACCGAAAGGAACGAACCAAATCATTGTGATTATTCAATTATGAGTAGAGAGAGAGAGATGTAAGAAGGAAGGTAGGCCAAGATCCATGTGCTATCGTCGAAGCAAAAGCTTGAGTCTTTTTGGTGGGCAATATCGAAAAAGTAATTTCGATCATTGTTTGGTAACATACGGTGGAACATAAAAAAAAGAAAACTATGTTTCGTTCGCACTTGAATTGGTATTTGTAAAACAAATTTATATATCATAATAAAATGACATTAAATGCAGATATATACATTTGAATGTGATTTTCCGGTCGATTCCAACGAGGCGTCAGTCAATCAACATCGTGCAATCTGATGCAGAATTAAAATTCTATAAAAAACGGTCAGAGCTCCGACGATATTTCGGATATTTACAAAATTTTCGTTACAAATTGAAACATTCTTATGAAGCATTGATAAGACCTTATTTTGAAAATTCAAAGCTTTCGTAATTAGTACCCTTGGATACCTACTAATGTTTACCTTTTTGATAAGCAACGAATGTTCTTTTGTCATTTAAAAATATTCTTTATTTTTTTATTTTTTTCAATATACAAAATTTAATTTTTGACATTTGATCCGCAAATTCTGAGGAAAAATCCCAAAAAAAATTTTTGAGTGACCCTGTTCTCCGAGTTCGCCGAAAAAAATGCGAATCCTTTGAAATTTCGTTGCGTTTCCCCGAATAAATTCAGATATTAGCAGTCGCTCGTAAAGCAGCAGTTTCCCTCTTGAAGCTCCGGTTATATATTTATAAGTTTGCACATGCAGCACTTCGTACGTCGTCCGGGCTGAGTGAACGTCAAGTGCACGTACGCTCGATCTCGGACTCCGTTAGGCTATGCTAATAGAATGGGTCGGTTGCTCGAAGAGCGTTGTCCGTCAGTTTATCATACACCCCGCGAAAAGCCCGAGGTGCCTGTCCACGCGCACATTTTCTCAGCCTCGTCTTCACCTTTCCTCCCTACCGGAAACTCTATCGGAACGCGACGTGTATTAACCCGATATTAAACGAAAAGCTCGTGCAAACCGTTACGGGAACGAATTTCGGAACACGATAACGTTTTTACAAGATCCCCTGCTAGGAGAAACTTCATCAACAAACTAAAATTAAAGTTTCAACGACCTTTTTTAAACTTCCAAACGTCGCGGACAATGGACAATTAAATATTTTTCAAATTTGCAAAATTTGAAAATGCTGAAAGGAACTTTAAGGATTTTTTCAAATTTGATAAAGTAAAAAAATACGTATTATTCAGTTTTTCTGTTTGCAAACGTCAAGGAGATTGAGACTTGCGTTTGAAAGATTATTTCAATTCGTGAACATCAGGAAACCTTGAATTTTCAAGTTCTTCGAAATCTCAAAACGTCAAGATCATTTGCATTATCGAGTTCTTTTGAAAAATGGAAATGTCATGAAAATTTATTTTTTATTAATTTTTTATTAATCACTCAAAGATTATTAACCTGTCACCATTCTGTTAGATTGGAACATTTATTATTGGCGATTAAACGAGCATTAATTAATTTGAAGAATTTATTTTTTTTTAATCCAGAACAACCTTAGGTTTATTGGAACAAATGATTTCTCTCGGTAAAACAAGGCTCGATACTCGATCAATTTTGTTCCGATTGATCAAACACGAGCACGAGCGTAAAACCATTTTAACGACGATGTATTGTGTTATCAATTAATTCGTGATTTATTCGGTATGGAAACGACTTCGCGGCGTCTCGTGAGCGGTTATGTTTTCTTTTTTTTTCCGAAGCTTCGTTATAAAGATTAATCGATGGATTCGATATTGCGCGGGTAAATTGTTTCGTTGCCCCTCGCTAAAGCCGTCTTTTTCACGTTATTAATTCGAAATTCGCAATTAATTTCTTTCTTTTTTTCTTCATTTTATTAATTTCTTTTTTATTCTTATGCTCCTCTAGCCTAAGTCGATGAATTCTTTTTTACGTTACGAGATGACTATTATTAGATTAAAAGGAGTCGCGAACTTTGCGTGGGTCCAATGACACGAGTGACAGGGAAAAAAAAGAAGAAAAAAAGAAAAAGTAAGATACATCGAAATTCAATGACAGCGAACTCGTAGCTAACGTCGGTCTCTAGCAAATGCGTTTCGGCGGAGAAAGGATGCCACAGACAACGTTTCGTCGATCGAGACGTTCGTTACGGCAAGTTTGTCTGCCCCTCCCCCCGCCTTCCTCTTCCTCTCTCTCGTTTTACCTGTGCCAAATATTACGACCTTCCCGAACAAAATCAGCGAATAAAAGGTCCATGATGAGAGCACGGACTCTCGATCTTTTTTTTTCCATGTTCGTACGTCTCGAAGCGTATATTCCGGACCAATTATGTTAATGAAAATTTGAACCGGGTTTTTGGATCCGGCGTAGCTGATCATCGTCATTGAGACGAAGGTCTTGCCAGGTGAAACTTCCATTTACGATTCATCTTTGCTCCAAATCCTTAAATCAAGTATTTCGAGGAGCTAATAAATCGATGGGTGAAAAAATTGGAGAAATGAGAATTACAAAGTTCGTTACATAATTGATTGAAGGTTAAAACACTTCTATAAACAAATTTGAAATACCATTAAAAATATTATATATAACCCAGATAAGTTATGAGATTCTATAAAACATTTGAATCATATTTTATACATAGTATCAAATGAGGCTCGGCAACGTTTAAAATAATTTTTATGACGCAAAGTTTGAGATAAATACATCATATGGTAATTCGAAAGATATGAAACTCGGATAAAATATCGTTACCGTGGCACTAACTTCTTACGGTAGCCTGTTGACAGAATTTTGTCAATTGGATCGAATGAAAAGGTTTTATTTGAAATATTTTTTTTTTATGAGAAGAGAACATACGCTTCTTTTCTAATAGCCGTAATTGATCGAAACACTTGGTGCAAAAACATAATTTTATTGCCTATAAAAATAAAACGTCCAAGAAATTCGAAAGTTCGGAGAAAACGTCCAAACTAAACTTTGGCACTTTTCGTCGTTTTTTCCCGTCGTTTAAATCAATTTTCAAGAATTAACTGTATTATTTATTCAGAAATGATCAAATCCGAATATAATCAAATTCAGCTCATATTTCGATGAATAATCCAGCCCATAAATGAATAATTGGTATTCAATACAATGATATTAAAGATTAAATTGAAATCTTAATCAATTAAAAATAAATTAATAACTTGATATAAAAAAATCCTTAACAGTGCAGTTTACGTTAATTTGATTAATGATACAATCAATAAAGTTGACTAATAGAAATATCGATTACTACATTATTCCCATTTTGTCTTTTTTTCGACAATGTCCTTCTTTTTGTATCTACGTCAATTAAAAAAAAAAAACAATTACTTTTTCCGTCCGTCAGTTTCTCGCAAATCTTTCGCATCGTCCGATGGTGATCGATGTCTCTAAAGTGATTCAGCACATTCAACAACGAATTACAAAAGTGATCGTATCGGACAAAAATTCACGTCAACCGGACTAACCATCAATTATAATGTATAATTTATTCCGGACGCTCGAAAAATTCAACTTGAGAGTGACTTCGAGCTGGAGGTTTCCATTCCTCCGACGTATCCATTACCAAAATAATTTGTTTCCAGCACCCTCGTAACATCGTACATTGTCCGACTAAATGGAGAAACCCGCTCGTGACAAGTAATAAACGAACATACGAGGTTTGTTTAAAAAATTCGGTAGCTTTTCACATTTTCGCGATTTTACGTACATTTGATTGATATATTTGATATCTTTTTGTTATGTTGGTACACAAATCCCCAATATATGTTGACATTATCAGCCATTTTGCGTATTTACTTTGTTTGTTATAGATATAAAGGGTAGACGTGTGCTTGGCGATCTTTAGCTATCGAAAACGAGAATGAACTTGCTCACGTATCGTTGATCGTTCGTGCTTGTTTTAGCGAAAAACAACATTGTAATCATGCTCCAGCCACCACATTCACTTCACTTGCCCTGCGACGGTTTTTATCTTTCCAAAACCGAAAAGAGCCATAAAAGGACGAAGATTTACCACCATTGAGACGATATAGAGCGCATCGCTGGGAGAGCTCGAGACCATACCAAAAAGTGCGTATCAGAAGTGCTTCGAGGATTTGAAAAAGCGCTGGCACAAGTATATTATATACGAGAGGGATTGCTTTTAAGGGGACGAAGAAGATATCGATGAATGAATACATATTTTTTGAGAAAAATAAAAAGTCGCTTTATTTTTTCAACAAACCTAGTACACGAGGATGGCATCCCTGTAACATCATATCGAGAGAGAGAGAGGGAGACGGAGAGAGACAGAGACAGAGAGACAGAGAGAGAGAGAGAGAGGGAGGGAGAGAGAGAGGGAGAGAGAAAGAGAGAGAGAGAGAGAGAGAGAGACGTAAGTTTATAACAAATAAGTATCGTGAGTCCGGAATGAGCGTGCAGGAGAGTCGATGAATGATTTATGAAACGGTATCGCGCCCTTTTTATCACGAGCCCCGGATCGTTAAGGTGGCGGGGGCAACGGATACCCCGAGGGCGAGAAACGTATACATATACAAACTCGATCTTTGAGCCTTGCTAATGCTCCGGTTGGCTAGTCTGTGGCCGGAGGATGTGAGCCATTCCATGTAATTGCATGGCCCTAGAGAAGAAAAAAGAACTACAGAGGAAGGGGGAGAGCAGGAGGGAGAGCAGGACGAGGGGAGGGGGAGACCACATCGATATAGGTATAGGAACCGAATGAACGACCGTAATACACGATACAAGACACCGACGACCACACGGAATACAGAGTAGATGGGGTAGGAGGTATCCATCAGTAAACTGGAATTCTATCCTATATGGGTCATTTCACGAAAAAAAGGAGCTACGAAAATACAATATTGCAGCAGTGAAATATTGTGCTGAGATTCCTGATTTGGCAACGATAATTAAAAGGAGTTTTATCGATTGGAGGATCCTGCAAATCGGAAGATTTAATGACGGATTCATTGAATTAATCCTTGGGAAACGGCAGGGAAGTGAAATTGAAATTTGCCTTGTTGGAAAGAAACGAAAGAAAACATTTATTTCAATCGTTCAAACAAAATTGTCATCATTGTTGTCTGTCGAAATTCGTCCAATATTTTTATTCGTGATTCTCGATTAAAGATTTTTAATATTAACTTAAATACGTTGCGCCTTAACGATCGAAATATGTGGAAAAAAAATGTCGAGATTCGCATTTTTGGAACGCAACAAAAATGAATTATTTTTGAAACGGCAACCATTTTTTGCCTGTTAGGATTGTGAAAATTAGCCAAATGTTTCAAAGTATTCTCATTTCTGATTTGTAATTGCGATATCTTATTGATGAGATATAGTTTGCATCAATGGAAAAGCTCTTCTTCACATTTCTTTCTATCATGATTACGATTTTGATCAATGCAAACTTCCATCACATTCCAAGGACGCGAACTGCACCTTTACCTCTAAGGATCTTGAAACAATTTCATACAATAAACTTCGGCGAACTGATTGTAATCGAAAACTTCTTTCTGGTAAAGCCGAATGTGCCAAAAATATTTCGCAATCGGCAAAAAAAAAGGTTGTTTGCCAACTATACAAACATCAACACCGCCAATGCAAGTGATCAGTGAAAAAGAATCGATGTAATTTTCGGAAACAGTATTCCAGTTTTCCTTAAAGATTTGAAGAACTGTCACCTTGTTTTTTTTTTTTATTACATAATATTATTATTTACGGATTCCATGAAAATCCAAATATTCTCCTCGTCTTTGACAGATGCCACGTAGAAAGCCACGCGTCAAGGACAAGGTTAAATAATAAAAATGGATAAATTTGATGAAAATACCGAAGCACTTCTGTTGCATTTCAACGATGCAAACTTCGATCTCTAGGAATGAGGCAAAAAACAATTCTCGAAGCCGCATTTTCGATAACCTTGTTCTTTTTTCGAATTGAGTTTTTTTCCTGGCGGATCATATTCGAAAAAAAGGGTCTGAGATCAAAGAAAAATCTTTGTCTCCCAGTAGCACAAGCTTCAACTTCACAAAACAAATGAATGAACGAAATAACGGGCGTGATTAGAAGAAATAGTATTCAACTGGACGCAGAACACGTGAACCACTGTCGCGATATTCCCTACCAATTTCATCGTATTCAATTTATTATTTATAGATGTGTCCCATATAACCCGTTGATTACAGGTCGCTGATTTCACAAGGAATTCCTCGTGTCGCGTACATACGGTTCTACACATTCATACACTCCATCAAAATACATCAACATCAACTCTTGTACTCTTGCAACAACAGCTCTTGACTTGGCTCTAACCGAGAATGTACGTACAGCGCGAACGGGGAAAATTCTGCGTTTGCCTGTGTGGGGAATGGAAAATAATAGGGTTGGCAACAGCAGCCATAGAGGATATCTATAGGTCCGTACCTCTCGGGAGTTTTTCTTACTCTCTTTCCCCATAAGCCTGGATCCTCGTTCAATAGGTATGGCTCTCGATCTCTCGTCGACGCCTCTTATAACCGTATAGCGCCCCCTTCAATTGCCCCAGACCAGTTAGTACATCAGGGTCGCGTGCAGGCGTACATGGCTTATTATAAACCTGAGAGGGAATCTCATGCCTCTTCTGCGGACATTTTCTCTTGTTTGTGTGTACCTGTGTGTGTGTGTACATGTAGGTAAATGCAGGAGTAACGGAGAGAAAAGAGAAATATCCTTCGATCATCCGATTTACCGCGAACGCGTTCACAATTAGGTACCTGAACCTCGAAATGATGCGACGTAACGAAGATTGAAAGAACGAAATCTTTTGTGTAATTTTAAAAAAATTAAACTGATCCATTGGCCGTGCGGGTTAAGGCGCGACTAGCGGTCAGCGGATCGGTAGGTCCCGGGTTCAAATCCCGGTAGCGGTCGAGATTTTTCTTCGGAATTTTTCGATGAAACTCGTTTCGCGGCCGAGAGGTGAACTTGGGACCGGCTGTACTGGCATAGGTTTTCCGCAGTTTCCCTATGCCCGTGCCAGAAATGATACGGTACAGAGGGGGTAAGTCGGCTGCGGCCGCAAGGGGGTTGGGGGGGATCAGACGGAAGCGAGGTGGGGGAATAGGAGGAAATACGGTGGGGGAAACAGGAGGAACAACAAGGTGGAGGAACAGGGAGGAAACAAAAAAGTGACGGAAAAACAGGGGTCAGAGGGGAGAGGTGCGATAAAAACCCGAAAGGGTGTACGGGGTGGTACAACTAAAAAAAAAATTATTAAAAAATTGTTATGGGATTCGACAAAAAACTCACTCTTAAAAGTGGTATTGGGGGGGGGGGGGGCTGGAAAAGTAAAAAAATCGTATCACACATGGGAATAACAATTTTTTTTTAAATTATATTTCACGATTTGGGTATAATCAATTTTTTTTATCAAGCTGTGGAAGTAACTCAAATTGTTTAATTTCCGGCTTGGCAGTGATAACAACCCGAACAACCCCTACGAAATCTAGAAAAAAAGCCGAATTTGATTAGCCGAAGCTGAGGCTCGTGATGGTGGAGGGCGATCGAATGAAAGTTAGAAAAATTGACTTTTTTAACTATTGTTTTAAGATATCAAATTAAATTAAATTAAATTAAAAACCAAATTGGTTATCGCCATGCTATGAAGATTATGTAAATCCTACAACCCTTAAGAACCCAGCTATAGAGCCGCGCATCAATTCTGCCAACGAATATTTCGAATAAGAATAAAAATGTAAAACAAATATTATAAAGATTTCTATCACGATTTCTATCACAATAACACGGCTTTTGTTTTTACGTTTTCTTGGTATGAGCAATTTTTTTGACATGCTCGAATCGGTAAAAAAAAATTGGGTTACCGAAAACAATTAATTTTCGTTGCGTTCGAACGATGCAAATCGCAATGTCATCCGACGTCCCGGTACCGGAAATCCGTCTCGTGCATACCATTCAGCCGGACACTTCGCAGACGTATCGACGGGGCAATTAAACCGCGATAAAAGTTTCTTCATTTCTGATTCGTCATTGGTTGGGCACTTTAGGTGGGTTCCTTTTAAATCGTGCGCGTAATCAAACAGCGAATGGCCAGGTTTTGGTTCATTTCCCCCCTCCCTTTCTCCCTTTTTCTTTCCTTTCTTCGCTTTCGATTGGGTACTTTTTGCTGCGGTGCACAATACGTAGGCACGTGCGCGAGTTGCAGTCACGACAGGCCACTTTTCTCAAAATAATAATGTCATATATATACATATCGTGTACCGCGAAGCGTATACATCCTCTCCTGGCTTGTCTCCTCTTCGGATTTACTCGTTTGGCTCGGCATGGGGCCCTACCCTTCGCCCTCTAGATCCCTCTCTTTCTTGCCCTCTTCAATTTCACGATTTTCCTGTATATGTAACATTGGCGCCCTTCCCTCCTTGCGACTTGAGTTATGACTACATAAATCTGCTTAATCGAGAGAGAGAGAAAGAGAGAGAGAGAGAGAGGAAGGGGGTATCGTCACAGGCTTTTTTCTCATTTGCTCCCTTCCGTTCCCTCTTTTCCCCTCTAAGCTTTTCCTTCTCACTCTCTCTCTCTCTCTCTCTCTCTCTCTCTCTCTCTCTCTTTCTCTTTCTCGCTCTCTCTCCCTTTCGTTTGAATCCCGAATTTGTAAATAAGAAAAAAACGAGGCTTAACGAAACGCTACACGACCTCAGTGAATGATCCATCGCCCACGTGCACTAAAAAATTTCCCGCCCTCGTATCTCGCGAAGAGGTATGCAAGATGTGCGGGGCATACATCCCGGGTACGAAACAAGATTCACTCGCGCCCCCGCGCATAAACGATAAACACCGCATACGTTCCTCATCACCGATACCCTCTTTTTCGTAATTGAAAAAAAGAAACAAAGATAAATATCAAACCAGAAAAAAGAATATTTTTCGCCCAATCTCAGAAGTGTTGGGAACTACGGACTCCTCGTATTTCTCCCCTTCACGCTTCTTTATTTCTGGAACCGCCAAAATTAATCTCCGAGCCACGTTACACTCGGGCTTTTTCGCTTCGTTATCTCTTATACGAGGGAGAAAGTAATTGAGGGAGAGAAGAAATTTGTGAGGGTTTGGTAAAAAAATTAGACGATGCTAGAAATAATTATTACACAGTTTCAATGTTGAATTTTTTAAAATTTTATCGAAGGGTATACAAAGATTTTAAAAATTGAATACCAACAAGCACAGTGTATATATAAGTTAAGAACGTGTACGTATATATATATATATATATATATATATATATATATATTTTTTTTTTATTTATTTATTTATTTATTTATTTATGTATTTATTTATAGATACGTCGATAATTTCGATGGAATTAGAGCAAGTCTAGATATACAAGGCTTTTTCTACGAATCACCTATAAAATGATTATAAATACAATAAAGTGATGATATATTTTCTCTTTTCGTGTAGTATTTATTTATCATCTGTCACGTGGCGAAGTAACTGACGATGCATATTTATTAATACCGTTTATTCTATGTATGGAAGATACTTCCTAAAAGGTTGCGAAACCACTATTTCGTTTATTAAAATAACTTTATTACTTATTATATTTTTGATGAAGAGATGCATGTGCTCGTTAGACGCGGCGGGACTCGACTGAGTTCTAACAAAGACGCTTCGAGAGCGTACGAAAAAAGGTAGAGATAGGAGACGCATAAAAAGATGGTGCGGCCTTAAGCACATGGCCCGCTCGGCCACGACAAAGGACGTAAGAGATCGACGATCGCGACAAAGAGGCTAGCAAAAACGTATTTATTTTGGCATTGAACGGGTTACCGATCAGGCCAGAATGAAGTGCTAATGGAGGAGATAACGAACTTGGTCTGAAAGCAGGTTAGGTGGGGCGGAAGCAACAGACTTGGGATCAAAAGCAGGTTACGGAGGCGTGTGTTTTGCACGTTCCATTGGTACTGGGGATCGAAGGAAGGTTTGAAAGGGCTAACAGAGGTTACAAAGGATCAAATGGAAGCCTCTTTGTAGCCGTTAACTTGACAAATCGGGTCTCGTAGGTTCAGCATGTGCATTACAAAGAAAATAGGTTTTGCCAGTATTGAGAGGAGGCTAGAAATTCTGACTCGGGCGTGTTCACTGCCATTTGAAAACTTCATGACCGATTTATTTCAAACTTGGTACACACTTTCTACATATAAAATACCTCCCCCAATAGATGAATTTTTTCCTGATGTCCTTGAAATGCTACTTAAGAATGTACAAAATCCGTTAATAACCTAAATACTGTATAAATTTACTCTATTCATATAGATGAAATAAATTCGCAAAAAGTGGTTTTTTTCACGCTGAAACCCCTATCCTGCGCTTATAAGGAGCTGTGGGATGTACTTGTTTCAGTGAATCTGAGCGCGCGACACCAACAATTGGTATGGCACCGTCAATTGTCCAGAATTTTCGAAATGCATTGGGTTTCCTCGACATAAAATCTCAACAGGGCGATCGCGCAGCTTGAGACCCAAACGGTTAAAATAATACAATGTTTTTATGAAATATATAAAATAATTATTTAACCAAAGCTGGTGGCTGAGTTGTCGAAGTGCAGACTAGGCGATCACCGAAGTTAAGGGTCGGAAAATTCGATTTTTTTTCATAAATCATATCTACCGTTTGTGTAGAAAATGTGTGCCAAAGGATTTTTCGATGTTCAAAGTGGTTCACAAGTTACGGCCCTGGAATGGAGCAGGTATACGGAGCGCGCGCTGCACATGCGCGAATTTTCAAACACGTTTTTCTCGAAACATCATTTTTCGAAACGGTGACCACGATATTTCAGAAACTACTGCACCGATCTTGTTCAAATTTATACGGCATCTTTACTATATTATAAGCCAGCGATTGGCCTAGGATTATCATGATTGCTTCGATAGTTTCTTTTTACGAACGAAAAATTTAAGAAAAAATGAGTAAAAATAGAATGTACTTTTCAAAAGTGTATAAAAAAGTCAATTTTTGTAATTTAGAATTCACGCCAGTTCAATCGCTTAAATATGAAGATTAAAATGCCGTTGGGTTTTTTAATTTCCGATAAGGAGAACAGCCGCAATCTTAGTCACCGTCAAGCATCTTGCTATAACTTTTATTCCATTATATATTTTGACTTCAAAAAGTGGGTAAAGCTTATTAAAATATTAATAAAGATTATGCAAAAGCAACGAGATTGATTATTTCGATGGTTTGCAATTAAAAAATTATTGAACAAGTCGTAAAAAAAACAGCCGGGAAACTAGAGGACTGCAGCGTCGGAACAAGTTAATATTTGGATCGGTGTGTGCTTACTCGTGCTCTGGCTGGCGCATCGACCAGTGAGGAAGAAATCAAGTTAACAAATATAAAAGAACTATTATTATTATATTGAAAATGAATTTTTATATAATTTATTAATAGTTAAAATGTTTATATTTAAAAAAACATGAAATTGCTGAACAATTATTCCCAAGTGACATTCCCGTTTATTATACTTAATCCCCTTTCAACTCGGAAGTAAAAATACGGAACCACTAAGTAACTAAGGTGATTACACAGATTTTTAAGTATAATTAAATTGTAATTATATATTTTCTTTGTAAAAAATCTGGAACTAGGACAGCCTTTTGGTCTCACCTCACATTATTATTTGCACCATACAAAAGCGATAAATCGCGAAAAAAAACAATTGGTGGCAATTTTCAGGAAAAGTCATTGAACTGTATTCTGGCCGTAATTAAGCACAATCCGGATGTTGTGCCGTTAACAGCTACCTATCTTAGCATTACAAACGTTTACAGCTAAAATCGCAGACGAGTACTTTGCGGGTGATTTTCTCAGTAGTCATTTTCTATATATCGCTTGTGCCCAATTAAATCTTTTTTTTATTGCAATTAGGGAAAACCTCAACATTTTTCCTAATTACAAGTTGCTTTACTTTCACTTTTGCAAGCTGCAATTTTAATCATTTCAAAAAACAGAATTACTTTTTATATTTACCGTTGCAATAATTTCCGTGCCCAAACAATGGCGGAAGTTTACTTTAGCGAGTGGGACCATACTTAGGCGCTCTTTATTTTAGTCTCCGAATTAATTGAGAAATAAACGAAAGAAATGTCGTCGCAATTCCGTGATCGATCTCTCTGATGTGCTTCGCCGCTTGCGGAATTTTATTCGATGCAATAATTCGTTTAGTACGTGGCTATATCTATATGTGTGTGTGCGTGTGTGTGTGTATACACATATAACAACAGAAAACAGAATACAAAGGATCGTTGGGAACAGGAAAGACCGCGTACTGTGTCCAAGACGTGGGAGTTGACCAGAACGGGCGTGATCCTCATTGGGCTGACCAAACCACAAGCATTCACGCTCCTATACACCGCCATCACGTTCATACCTACATGTAGATTGTGATTTGTCTTCTATTTTTGCGCGTTTTTTTGTGACTGACGCAGAGGGCGCCTCGAATCACTAGACATCTGAGATAAGGTTCCAAACGGCCCCCTCTCCGATCAAGCTGCACTTTTTCATAGACTTTCCTCTTAACATTCCAAGAGAACCTACAAAAGAAGTTTCGGTGACTCGCGATAGTTTTCGAGCTATCGAATTCGGTTCTCACAGAACATTAAAAGCGCGGTCTCTGACAAAATTTAACTTCAAATCTCATTTAAAAAATTATAAATTCAATATCTCGAAAACTTCTGCGAGTCGCTAAACATACTTTTCAGGCTTGTCGTTCAATCTTCGATACCTTCAATCTTCTCTTTCTGCTCCGAAAATTAGGGTTTTATAAAAATTCACGAGTCGCGCTGATCGTCGACAAGAGAACGTTCACTACTTCCTCGCGTTAAAAAAAGTTTTTAAAAGATAAATGAAAAAAAAATAAAACACTCGAGCTTTGCATTGGGAATGGCGGATTTCCACGTGGAATGGCCCATACGCGCATCCATTCGCGTTACTCGAGACTAGTCATGGGTCAGTGAATCCCCGTTTCCTAGTCACGTATCTGAATATGCTCTTGCTCCTCGCCGAGGTGTACCCCGTAGCAACGACGGGCTCTCGAGAGAGCCTCTCGCGGACACGTTGGAATAGGACTGCGCTTCGGTAGATCCGTGGCTATAGTGAGGGGCTTTACGGACTCGCATTTCTTTTCAGTTTTCTTTTTTTTCATTCGCTCTCTCTCTCTCTCTCTCTCTCTCTCTCTCCCTTTCCCTCTCCATCTTTATTTAACCTTTTTTTGTTTCTTCTTCTCTCACAACTCCGATTCCTCGAGCTTACACACGTCTCAGCGACAAGATTTACAGCGAGAAAATATATTGCTCTGTACGATGGCTTCGCGTGTAATATCTTCGATATATATATATATATATATATATAT